>JAVJIF010032474.1:0-33029 GCA_038442645.1 Agave tequilana | reverse complement strand
TTCACACTGCTTCTGATTAAAAGGCTACATAGTTTGGGTTTGTGGGACACCGACGGGAGAGCACAGAATTAGGTTTGAGATGGGGGAAAAGAGAAAGGGATGGAATTAATTTTAAATTCTGGGTTTATACTTAAATTTGGTGTATAGAATATAAGAACATTTATGATAATTTGGGTAGAGATTATTTACTAATTTACTGAGTGTACTAATTAATGAGTCTACTTATTACTTCTTTAGGTTTAAATACCACACTCTTAGCGCAACACGGATTCTCAAGTAATTACTTCATTATGACTTATTAATGAGGCCGGTGGACTGATCTCGACTTGAAAGCAGACTGAAAATAAACAAAAAAAATTAAGCTCTCTCTCACCTATAATAATTATAATAAAAAAAACGTGTGGGACCTAGGGTTATGGATCCAACAGTGTGATGAAGACATTTCATTATCATCTCTTTAACTAAAAATTGACGGATCCTGCTTCATGGATGATTGGGCCCCCAGTCATGAGCATCATCCTCCATACATTTTGGACTCCAAATCTATCCACAAATACTTTAATTAGTAAACAATTATTTCTTAATTAAACCCATCCATATAATTTCTTAAAAAATTAGCCCCAGGGGCCAATTGTGTCATGTTGGGCCTCAACATGGTAGCATGCATGAAGATGTTTGGGGCCAAGTCTAAAGCCCAATTTGTTTTTAAACCTAATAAACTGTTGTTTGGTTTTTGAAAAACAAAACAAACAAAATCAAAAGTGGGCTCTCACACGTCAGATTTCGTGTATTTTTATAGCAAAATGTTCTGAAATCTGACAATGCATTATTTAGCTAAAAAAACTGAGATGGAGGGTACGTTTTTTTTCCCAGCTATCACAGCAAACAAATAAGCTGAAGGGAAAAAAACAATATAATGCCTATAGTATCAGAGGTAAAAAATAAATTTTTCATCAACTTTCAGGCTAAACAAATAACCTCTAAACAAAAGAGAAGTGCAGTCTGAATAACCTTTGAGGATTCTTTTTTCGTTTTTGGTTTTGATGTAATGAAATTGGGGAAATTAAGGAGAGATTAAAGGAGCAGTTTGCTGAGATTGTAAGAAAATGAAGGGGTTGGATTTATTTATATTTATATATGAAGATAAATAGGGAGAGATGAGGGCAAGAATTAAGGCTGGAATTGCCAAGGGGCTGTCAAGTATTAGACCACCAAGGAATTCAGTGGAGAGGCTTGACCCTGGTCTTTAGCATGAATTGGTGTTTCACAATTTTTTTTTTTCATTTTTTTTTTATTTTTTTTATTTTTTTGGTTCTAAACTACTGGTGGGAAATTTATTACTGGTAAAAAGAAGATAAATAAATAAATATACATATTTGTGTATAAAATATAATCAAGTAGTTCTTTTTCTTTTCCTATTTTTCTTGAAATAAAGAATTTTGAGGTGGTTGGAAACATAGGAGGAGATTGCATCCCCTAGGTCTTAGCTAGAGCTAACCCCGGTTCTGAAGCCGGCGTTTTTGGTTCCTCTATATGAAGAACTGGAACCGGACCAATTGGTTTCGGTTTTGGTTCCAGTTGAAAGGTCTTGAGCCCAGGCCAAAAGGCCCAGCAGCAACGGGCCGACCCAAAGACCAAAAGAAAAAAAATCTAGATCTTAAGAAAAACGAAATCGGAACCGGACCGGCTAGAGGGTCCGGTTCCGGCTCGGTTGGAACCGGGAAACGGCGGCCCTGTCTGGTTCCGGTTCGGTTCACCGGTTCGAACCAGAACCATGGTCTAAATTTGAAAGTGCAGTCTCTCAATTTAGTTTTGAAATTTCTTTTGCAATTGCAAATTCAAACCCACACAACCTTACATGAGGGGAGGTTTGGCTTACCCTCTAGCTGAAGTCATTGGGTTCAAATTTCTTTTATGTGCTTGGGATTCAGACTTTGTTGGGAAATTTGTATTGATTTTAATGCAGGGTTTCTCTGTTACACAGTTCCACTGGGAAATTTCGTCATTTCATGTCATGACTCTATGATTCATAAATGTGACATGCATTATGGGTCCGGCCCAAAGCCCAATAACAAAAGAGCAAGTCCATGCGATAGCCCACTTTTCAGGTAACAATTAAGCTGCACAAGTTTCATCAAGCACCAGCAGTAAGGCCCACTGCTAGGCCTGCTCTAGGAAGCGGCAAAGGAGGCCGGTCTTTAGTAGATTAGCCAGTAACCCCCTTCGTCCATCGGCGTCTATCTCTTTTCCAATCTCCTGCAGAAAATTGAAGCCACAATGATTGCACGCATTTATTGCATTATTCTTTATTACATTCCACATTTATCATGTAATAAATCTGCTAAATTTCTTATCTTAAATGTCTATTTTGTAGAAGATAATCATGGGGAGAAAGAGGATAAAATCAAATAAATATCAGTTAAATTTAGATTTAACTAGATTTATTTGGTTAGAGGAGGATGATCCCAAATCAAGTTGGTTAAATTCAATTTTGGTGAATTAGGTGGTTAAAGTAAAGATCAACCGAGGATAACGTTAAATACAGAGTTCAAATTCAAAGTGATAAATGAATGAGCGAAGATCATGTAAATCACCTAGAGGGGGGTGAATAGGTGATGAGCTAATCTAATGGTCAATTAATGCGGAATTAAAACTTATTTAAACTAAACACCACGTATATCACAAGAGTGTAGCCGGATTCCCCGTGAAGGGCTCTGGACTAACTCCTCAAGATTCCTCTAAATAAGAGTTGAAGTGCCGCTTTGGCTCTCTTAGTTGAATACAAGTGTTAGCAAACAATCCCCAAGCATATAACAATTAAGCTCACAATATATATCAAGCATATAAAGATGAAAGCATATAAGCATGCAAGATATAAATAAGAGTAAGAGATAGAGAGTGAGCAATCGCAAACACGGGAGATTTGTTTTGAGGTTCGAGCACACTTGTTCTATGTCCCCGCCTTCAACACTTGAAGGATTTCCACTATAAAACGATCCCACCGGATCACTCAGTGCCGCAACACCTACAAGGCGAGTTCACACTTGAACTCCTTGGACTCTCTAGTCCCGTACACACCGCAAGCCCACAAGCTCGCCGAGGCCGCACCTCAAACACCGAGTTCACACACGAACTCGAAACACCGCGAACCCGCAAGTCCGCCTCCTCAAAGTACAAGAAAGATCTCTTGGTGATCTAAACACTTTGATCATCAATAAACACTCTCACAATAACACTCCTATCGGATGAATATGTCAATAGATAGCTCAAGTGTTGTGTGAGAAAACTAGGATTGAAATGGTGGAGGAAAACTCAAGAAATCACTTTTAAAATACTCTTGATAAACTCTCTTTTGATTTGGAAATGTAGCTCTAAAATATGTGGATATAACCACTGAAATATGTATGCAAAACTAGCCCAAACTCTTCTTCAAATCTTATATGAAACAGCCCCCAAAAGCCCCAATTTATAGGGCTAGAAAAACTAGCCGTTGGGAGCCAGGTTGACCTGTCGGTCGACGGCCTGGTTGACCGGCCAACGGTCTGATTTCTGACCGTTGAGCCAGCGGTCGACCGGCCGGTCGATCGTGGCAAGGATACAAAGAGTTGTGCTCTCTGCCGGTCGACTGCCCGGTCGACCGGGGCCGTTTCCAGAGAGCAAACACTCTCTGGCGGTCGACCATGCAGTCAACCGGCCCATCCTGTGCACGTCGGTCGACCGTTCCGATCGACCGGCTCCTGGTCCGGTCGACCGGTCGGTCGACCGCCAGAGCCTGGCAGGCTTATATTAGGGATTTAAAACTTGAGAATTTTGGCTCAAATAAAATCCCATAAAATCACCAAAAATCTACAAAAATAGTTTCAGTATTATTCTTTGATATACAAACATGTTTAAGTAAAATCAAGACATGTTACAAACAATTTGAACTATTTTTGTAACTTAGAAATTTTGGCTGAAAACAAAAAATGTATTTTTTCAAAATTGGTTTTTTCAAAACTTCTCCAAATGCAAAAACAAGATATTTTAAACACTTTGAAAGCATAAAGTTTATGGATATGATCTACTACACATACATGGTGAAATATCTATGTTTTTGACAATAAGCACTAAACATGGTTTTGTTTAAAAACATTTAAACTTTGAATACCAAAAAAATCAAACCGGTATTTTTCAAAATGAAAATTCTTTTATGAAAACACATATAAATCAAGAGTGTGTGTGTGTGTAAGATATACTTGAGCAATCCACCAACTATTCTATCCTTTACATTTTAATCTAAAATAAAATCTTATAAAAATAAACCTAGACTCAAGTCTTGATCTTGAAGTCTTCACTTGAAGTCTTCTCCTCTTCTTGACTTGGTCCAAACTTGATCCATAGAGCTAGACTCCTCTGGAGTACTTGATGTGATCTTGATGCATAAGCTCTTGAATCAAACTGTGCTAGCTCCAAAACTTGACTTTAAATCCTTTGATGAAGCTACACACCTACTAAGATCTTGATTACAAATCTGAGACTAAATAAACACAAGATCATTAGTACCATAACTACATGAGTTGATCATCATCAAACTAGAGTGATAGGCTTTGGACCAACAATCTCCCCCTTTTTGATGATGACAAAACTCATGGAGTTATATATGCATGGATTAAAGTAAAGCTTCAAAGAAGCTCCCCCTTAACTCATGCATAACAATAAATAATAAGATATGCAATAAGGCTCATAAACATGTATGCAAATACAAGGAGATAAACATGTCAATCAAGCATAAAACTCATCAAATTCTTTTTCTCCTATTTGCAAAACAAACATATATGCATAAACATAAATCATTCTCCCCCTTTATGTATAAAGCAAGGAAAACATGCATATATACTAAAATACTTCTCCCTCTTTTTGTCAATCATCAACAAAGAGGTTAAAGTAAACATAAAACAATGTTCTCCCCCTCAAAGAGGTGAACTCAAATCAATCAATAAAAAGATATATGTGATATACATTCATGACGAGGAAGATGCTAAGTTAGCTTCCCTACATACATGCATTACATGAAGAAGGATGACAAGCCCTAATTCACATAACACATAATATGCAATGCATAAGAGGAGATATGAAGTTCCGCCTACACACGTGTATCGCATAAAGAAGAGTTGTCAAGTTCCTCAATATAAGATACACTCAACATGAATCTATATGTAGAAGAGATGTTAAGCTCTCCTTGCATATAGGCAATATAAATCAAAATATTTTTAATCTTTCTTATTAAAACAAAATTTGAATTTTCTCATTGAAAACAAATTTGAGATATCTTAGTAAATCAAATTTTAAGATATCAATTGTAAATAAACATTACAAATTTTGTATTTTAATTATAATTGAAACATTTATCAATTCAAATTGACAATGAAATTTTGATACAAATAGTAATCTTGATACCAATGAAAGAAAGAATTTTATATCTTGATACCATATAAATTTTCATGAATACCAATTGAAATAAATAGATCAATAGATACCAATTGAAACATATTGTACATTTTGATAAAAATACCAATTGTAAAAAAGGATACCAATTGAAGATAATGCATAAGCTTATATAAAAATATCAATTGAGAAATCAATTGAAAATTAAGATTTGAATTAAGCTTAGCATAAACATACTTTGTGTTTTAAACATGTAAATATATCTTGAGAATCAAGTATAAATATATATGATTTGATTGTGCTTGATTTTCAAAGCTTATATATGTATGGAAAAGACAATATCAATAGGAATTGATATTATGGAAATTATGAAGCATACATATATGAAAACAAAATATGAGTATATACAAAAGAATGTCAATTGAGATACCAGTTAAAAATAACAATGTAAATCAAGTATATAACTCATAACTACCACCCTTTATATGCTCAAGATAAAAGATTTTTCAATAAAGCTTACAAGACATACTCGCTCATCCGTTCTCCCATAAAGGCTAGGTAGGGGTTTTCAAAAAATAGGTGTTTGAAAATGTTTAGTATAGTGAAAACGCTACCAAATGAAGAATAATAACTAGTTAAAATAATTTTTAAAAAACTAGTTAAAGATCTTTCAAAAAAATATGAAACCAAATCATATGTATATCATGAAGCATACAAAATATACAAGAATTGACACTCGAAATCTATAAGGCTCAAAATAATCATGAAACAAAGTCATGAATAAACAAATAAAGTGTGAGTGCACAAGAATCATGTAATTAGCATTTCTCATGAAGATAATCAATAAAGCTCGAAATAAATATCATTTTATCAAAACAAAAATCATGAAAATTCATTTTTCAATTAAAGATGAAAATCATAAAATTCATTTTTCATCTTAAAAACAAACTTCTAGGTATATGTATGTTTTTATTCAAAACTAACAATATGCATACATATTCCAAACATAAAAAGAGTCTATGATATGATTTGCATAAAGGCAAGAGACTCAAGAGACATACATGTATATTCATTAGATTTGAATAAAAATGCATATACATGAAGTAAAAACATGAAAATAGGCAAAACAAGTGTAAATGAGAAAATCATCAAAACTAGGCTATACATATGCATATAGTGAGTACAAATGAACAATGAAGTGCAAACATATATGAATCAATTTGTTGCTCACTACTTGTACATGTATATACACAAATTTTAATAAAAACTACATTTAAACTAGTATTTACCACATGAAGCACAAAACAAATAAAACATGAACATGCTAAAGAAATTATCAATGAAAAGCATGTAAACTAAAGTAGGAGTTTTTAGAGATAGTTACCAAACCAAAGAACTATGCTCTAATTCTCCAAAACATGGTGGTTGTCCCACCAAACCTCCTTGATAGCGGTGCATCAAATGTGTGTCCATCACGTCCATACATCCACTACCAAGGCACCAACTCTCTCACGTTTTGTGAGAGCCCGCACCTATGTCAAATACACAAGGTGGGAATTTTGGTACCCATTTTCTTTTTGGTCCTTGAGGGTTAGCATTGTAAGGAACCCAAATATTTTTCTTATTAGCAAAATTAATATGATGTATCTTATCAAAACAAAACTTTACTAAATGGCCTTGCGGCCACAATGTGTACAAGTGTACACTCTACTATGCACATGTGTATGAGGGTGATGGTGGCGTGCAAAGTGTGCATATGCATGATGTGGGTGATGCGCATGAACATGTGAAGCTTGTTTCTTTTAAAGCAAGGACTCTAACTTCTTATGATTAAATGCACATGTGCTCAAAGTTGAGCTCAAATAATCAATTTTATTTTTCAAAAATTTAATTTCATTTTGATTAATAGTGGCATGTAAAGCATGATGAGAATGAGAGTCAATTTTCTTATTCTTTTTAGAAACATTTACTTTTTCTTTTTCAATAATTTTTCTTTTAAAGAAGTGTTTTCATTTAAAGCAACTTCCTTTTGTTTTTCCACCAAAACAATTTTTATTTTTCAAAGTAGTGTTTTCTTCACAAAGATCATTCAATTTAGAGAGCAAGGAAACATTTTCATTTTTCAAAGTTTCATTTTCTTTTTCAATGCATGCAACTTTATTTTTAAAAGAATCATTTTCTTTTAACATGCAATCAAATTTCTTTTTCTTTTCTTATTATCTTTCTTAAGCAATTCATATTTTCTAGAAGTTGTTGACAAAATGATTCAAGCTCATCATAAGACATATCAACATCTTCATCTAGCTCGGATTTGGTGTTTACCTCAAGGGGGTTATCCCCTTGGACCATGTAGCACACGTTGGAGGTGTCACTTCCAACATCCGAATCGCTCCCCGCATAATATTGTTCTTTTCGCCGAGGGAGATCAACGAGTTCCATACTACAAAAGCCGAATCAAGATTAGCAACCCTATATAAATAAACATCATTTAGCGTAGATCGTAAGGCATGTAGGGCTTTTGCATTAGTCTCAATATTTTTGCCATTTAAACAATAAGAATCTTTAATAGTGACAAAATAAACATGAATCCCTAAGGCTTTGAGGTACAAAGACATTTTAACCTTCCAAGTTTGGATGTTAAGAATGTCAAAAGTGGGAGGTGACATGAAATCCATGGTGTGTGTAAACAAATATTGTGATTAGCTATAAATGAGGATCTTTAACTCGAGGTTGTTAGACCCAAATCAAGAGCACTTGGCTCTGATACCAATTGTAAATCACCTAGAGAGGGGTGAATAGGTGATGAGCTAATCTAATGGCCAATTAATACGGAATTAAAACTTATTTAAACTAAACACCACGTATAACACAAGAGTATAGCCGGATTCCCCGTGAAGGGCTCTGGACTAACTCCTCAAGATTCCTCTAAATAAGAGTTGAGGTGCCGCGTTGGCTCTCTTGGTTGAATACAAGTATTAGCAAACAATCCCCAAGCATATAATAATTAAGCTCACAATATATATCAAGCATATAAAGATGAAAGCAATATATATGCAAGATATAAACAAGAGTAAGAGATAGAGAGTGAGCAATCGCAAACACGGGAGATTTGTTTCGAGGTTCGAGCACACTTGCTCTACGTCCCCGCCTTCAACACTTGAAGGATTTTCACTATAAACCGATCCCACCGGATCACTCGGTGCCGCAACACCTATAAGGCGAGTTCACACTTGAACTCCTTGTACTCTAGTCCCGTACACACCGCAAGCCCACAAGCTCGCCGAGGCCGCACCTCAAACATCAAGTTCACACACGAACTCGAAACACCGCGAACCCGCAAGTCCGCCACCTCAAAGTAAAAGAAAGATCTCTTGGTGATCTAAACACTTTGATCACCAATAAACGCTCTCACAATAACACTCCTATAGGATGAATATGTCAATAGATAGCTCAAGTGTTGTGTGAGAAAACTAGGATTGAAATGGTGGAGGAAACTCAAGAAATCACTTTTAAAAATCTCTTGATAAACACTCTTTTGATTTGGAAATGTAGCTCTAAAACATGTGGATATAACCACTGAAATGGGTATGCAAAACTAGCCCAAAACTCTTCTTCAAATCTTATATGAAACAGCCCCCAAAATCCCAATTTATAGGGCTAGAAAAACTAGCCGTTGGGAGCCAGGTTGACCTGTCGATCGACTGCCCGGTCGACCGGCCAACGGTCTGATTTCTGACCGTTGAACCAGCGGTCGACCGGCCGGTCGACCGTGGCAAGGATACAGAGAGCTGTGCTCTCTGTCGGTCGACCGCCTGGTCGACTGGGGCCGTTTCCAGAGAGCAAACATCTCTGGCGGTCGACCGTGCGGTCGATCAGCCCATCCTATGCACGTCTGTGCACGTCGGTCGACCGTTCCGATCGACCAGCTCCTGGTCCGGTCGGTCGACCGCCAGAGCCTGGCAGGCTTATATTAGGGATTTAAAACTTAGAAATTTTGACTCAAATAAAATCTCATAAAATCACCAAAAATCTACAAAATAGTTTCAGTATTATACTTTGATATACAAACAAGTTTGAGTAAAATCAAGACATGTTACAAACAATTTGAACTATTTTTATAACTTAAAAATTTTGGCTAGAAACAAAACTGTATTTTTTCAAAATTATTTTTTCCAAAACTTCTCCAAATACAAAAATAAGATATTTTAAACACTTTGAAAGCATAGAGTATATGGATATGATCCACTACACGTACATGGTGAAATATCTATATTTTTGACAATAAGCACTAAACATGATTTTGGTTAAAGACATTTAAACTTTGAATACCAAAAAAACAAACCGGTATTTTTCAAAATGAAAATTCTTTATGAAAACACATATAAATCAAGAGAGTGTGTGTGTGTAAGATATACTTGAGCAATCCACCAACTATTCTATCATTTACATTTTAATCTAAAAAAAAATCTTATAAAAACAAATCTAGACTCAAGTCTTGATCTTGAAGTCTTCACTTGAAGTCTTCTCCTCTTCTTGACTTGGTCCAAACTTGATCCATAGAGCTAGACTCCTCTTGAGAACTTGTTGTGGTCTTGATATACAAGCTCTTGAGTCAAACCGTGCTAGCCTAAAATTTGACTTTAAATCCTTTGATGAAGCTACACACCTACTAAGATATTAATAACAAATCTGAGACTAAATAAACACAAGATCATTAGTACCATAACTACATGAGTTGATCATCATCAAAACTAGAGTGATAGGTCTTTGGGCCAACAAATCAATGGATGAGATGAAGCAATTCAGACTCAGATTCTAGCTGGATACATTTTAATATTTGAATCATAACTTTCATTACCAGAACTCAAATCTGATTATTCAAGATGATCCAGAAAGAGGACTTAAAGGGCTACAACTCTTAAGTTGATCATTATTTCTAATTCTATCATTTGATAAGTGATATTTAGCAATTAATACGCCACTAAACTGTAAATCAGAACTGAATATTCACATCAAATTAAGTTTGGAGATAAGAGGAGTTCAGAAATTGCCAGCTTTACTTATCTTCATACTCCTCTACCCTTTGCATTTCTCCTGTAAATACCTGCACTCAAAGGTAAAAAGGACGACCAAGCAAAGAGAAACTTAGGAAAATTTGTAGTTTGTAACTTAGGTTTTTATTTTCTTTCATGTAATTTTTGTTTTATTTATGTAACTGAGAGGAGAGGATACTTTCATGGAGGAATGAGAGCAAGCTTGTACTGAAGGTGACACCAGTGTAAGTGATCTTTTCTTCCATTGTTATTTGAATCGAATCAAGTTTTCCTTTCTTTTCTACTCTTGTTTTTATTCGCTTTCCTCTTTTGTGTTTGTGGATCCAAATGAAACCGCCTCGAAGTTGCCTTCTTCTTGCAAGTACCGTTGATGGCTTATAGTGATAGACATCCATTTCTATGGTAGTATAGCTCGCCCCTTCATTTCATAGTATAAATGGGGAATGGGGAAGATCTCATCTGCCATGCTTCGCTCGCCTTCAAAGAAAGGTACATCGTCGATACGGGTGAAAGGTAAACAGGCGCCGAAGATTTAAGTATGTTTTTTTAGGTTTTTAGTTTTTCTTTCTTTTCTTGTAACTTTTAGTGTAGATCACCAACATCATAATCACCCAAATCTCTTTCACTCTTTCAATTTCTTTGTACATATCACCTCTATTTTCTCCATCTTTTCTATCTATCACTTTCTTCCTAACTCACTTTAACCTAATTTTTCTCTTTTTCTTTTAAAGAACTAAAGAAGAACTTTAACCATTAATTGTAGCCTAAAAGAGAACTTACTAAAAAGCTTCCATCACTAGTCCCTCCTTGTGGTTCACGACCCGTATAGCTACTCGCTGTTGCGGTAGTATTGAGCACCTTGCACTACTGTTTTAAAAGTTATGAAATTCGGTATTTTGTATGCAGGTTCGAGCTCAATCAAATTTTTGGCGCCGTTGCCGGGGAGGGAACGATGTATTTGTTTTTTAACAAGTTTGGTGTCTTATTTCAGGGACTTCAAGATTCAGATCTAGCATTCAAGCTTTGCAAGAGAAGACTTACAAATTCTGTGCTCCTACTCTCGAAAGTAGGAAACAGAATTTCAAGAAATTGCGTTGTAAAAGTTGAAAATTTCATTGGACTTCTAAAACTCTTTTTTGCAGGACATATTGCTCGCAAAAAATTAAGTTTTTGTACGTTATATTCTTACTATATCTGCTATCCACCATCCCTGTTTTAATCCAACAGTAATTTGAGTGATTGTTAATTGCTTAAAAAACATTTAGACTTGCCTTCTAGGCATTTGTCTAATTACGTTTATTTTATAATTACTGTTGAAGATAGCTGGAGATAAGGTATATATGCATAGCATATAGTTTAGGAAACATTCTTGGGTGATATTTGCTTTTGAATGCTACTTTTCTATATCTTGCACACTTTGCACAAATCAATTCGAAGGGCAAAACCCAAGTCAAGATAAGGTGGGGAAGTCATTACCCTTTCTTAGCCCACAAACCATATCCAAGCACACACAACCTAAGCCTAAGTAAAATCTGATAAACGTTGGCCTTAGGGACATCTCGAACTCACTAGGAGATTATCCTAAGGGGGAAGGTGTTGGAATTTGACTCATGTTAAATCAGTGTCTAGGAAGGGGATTAAGGCCGAAATCCCGAAGGTTGGTGGTTACTTAATTAAGGAACGTCTTTGACGGATAACCTCCCACCAATCTTGCCCTAACCTGGCTGATTAGCTTGTGGTCAAAGTCTGCATTATACCTCCTATGGACAGTTTAACTAATTAGGAGACGTCTAGGTCAAAGGTCTACCCTAACTTAGGTTAGAATTTTTTTCTTTTTTCTTTGCTTATTTGTTTGTTTTTTTCTTTGTTTGTGTTTATTGTGTGATATGGCTTATAACAATAATTTTTTCAATTTTAATTGTAATCCATATTACACACCAACCTCTTTTTCGGATATTACCAACCCGGCATATCATAACTTTAACCAACCTAGTGTGCCGGATTGGTCTTATCCGAATCAATATAACCCATGCCCCCAATCTTATAACCATAATTTCTAGAATAATTTCAACTCTTCAGAGAGTCAGTAGGGATTCACCTCCCCGAGTCTAATTTTCAACCAACTTGTCCTCCTTATCCACCTTGCCCACAATATTTCCAAGATTCATACTCAGTTCCACCAGTCCAAAATAGCAAACCATCAATTTTGCAAAATGAGTATCGTGAGTCCAAACAACAATCACAAAATCTGATGGACTCATAATTTTACCACCAATTTCAAAACAACACTTCATCTTTTCAAGACCAATCGCAACAAAACGATAAACCTATCAACTATGAAAAGATGCTTGAAGCCATGACTCAGGCTCAAAACGCTCGTAATCATGACATATATATGATGGTCCAAACTCTACGTTCTCACCATTTGGCCAGTTCTGATGTCGTTAACCATTCTGTTAGAGCTGAAGAGTCATGTTGTTTTGGATAACAAGTTTCCATTTCAGCACAATCATTTGAACTTGCCCAAACTCCAAATTTTAAAAATGATATTGACAGTTTGGCAAGTTATTCCTTTTCTGAAATAGAACTTGAGAATGAATATGATCCTGAACCTCAATTTAGTGATTCAATTATACTTCCTGATTCAATAATGACTCCGGTGTCTTCACCTGATTTCAATCTTTTTTCTGAGTCAACATTGGATCCTGTGCCAATTCATAATGAAATTGAATCGCCCATCTTTGATGATCATCATATTAAACTTGATCAATTTTATAATTTTGAAAGTCCCATTGATAAATTGACAAGTTCTCATTTTTATGAAATTGAACTCAATGAGAAATGTGACCTAGATTCTCAAATCTGTGATCCAATTCAAATTCCCGAATCAATATTGACTCCTGTGTTGTTACCCGACTTGAGTAATATTTTAGAGTCAGTTTTGATTCTCACACCTATTATTCTTGAACTTGAATCACCAATACTAAGTCACATTCCATTGTTGGAAAATGAATGTGGACTTGAGTTTCAACTTCTTGATTTGGACCCACTTCCTGAACTAATCTCGACTCCTGAACCTTTACTTGACTTAAGTCACTTTCCTGAGTCGGTATTAGTTCCAGTACTTTCTGAGTCCAAGTCAATCATTCTATCTTTTCACACTCCATTTTGGGACAAGGCGGTTGATAAAATTGACTCCGAAATTAATTATGGAATTTGGAAATTAGATGGGGTTAAATTTTAATAAAAAACGTTCATATATATATATCATTTTAGTGGGTTATATTAGAGAAATTTCTGGTGGGTTCCTCTGAACTCCACGAAAAGTCGATTGGGCCGCATTTCGTGGACCAATCAGACCACCACCGGAACCACCACCATAAGGTAACATTTTCCTTCCCTTTCTTCTTTTTCATGCATCTATACATTAATTCATACATTGAGGACAATGCATGAGATAGGTGTGGGGGGAGGGTTCTAACATAACTTAGGTTTCTCTTTTTATTTAAAACTTTTTTTAACATTTTCTTTACTTTTAAAAACTTTTTGAAAATAGAAACAATATTTTGAGATACTTTTTGTAAGAAATTAAGTCAATTTTAAGGAATAGGAAAATCAAAATTAGTATCTCTTAAACTTGGTGAAATAAGATTATTTGTTTGATTTTTAGAGTTAGGAAGATAATTTGTCAAAGTAATTTAGTCTTGATCTTCACCTTAATGAAATATGCACACTTCATACACTTACACACTTAGGGTTAAAAAACGAAGATTCTTATGCCTTATAAAATATATATATATGAAAGATGAACAAATCTAATTATTGATTAGCATTTGGCCTAAGTAAGCCTTGGTATTTATGCGAAAGATGATTAGATAAGTTTGAGAAAAAATATAAAAAAATCTTATAATTAAGCTGGGTATTTGTGCCTAATAAAGCATAAGTATTCATGCCCAAAAGTGGTTCATATAATAAAATCCTTAATTTTGTGGTCTTATTTGCTCGAGTCTTAAGTCCTTGGGGTGTTTTCTCACCCGGTGTCCTAAGACTGTTTGGTTTGGGAGTCATCGATTAAAGGCTCGTTATATGGGCAGATTAGAAAGCCTAATAGAACTAAGGAATAATACCACCATATATATATATATATATATATATATATATATATATATATATATATATATATAAATAAGGCATAAGAGTTAGAGTTAAAGAACCCTTAGTCAAAATTTTCACGGTCACAAGGTGCATATGACTTAGGGTAAAGTAATAGACTAGATGAGAAGTACAATTTGACTCCTTACTTTGATTGATAACAAATTTTTGAATAGAGATTAGGAATGAAAAATTCGGTTTTCCTATAACTTATAAATTACTTAAAACTTACAATAATATTTCAAAATGTGTTTTCAAATTACTAACATTTTTCTCTTTCTTTACGGATTTTGTGGGTGTAATCCACTGAAAACTCTCACGAGACAAAACTCGTCCTCTAGGGGTAACCTAGAGGTTTAACGGCTTGTTTCACAAGCTCAGTACAATCGCGTGACCTGCGAAAGTAGTCTAATAATCTTTGGTTTAGTTTTGTTTCTTTGCTCGAGGACGAGCAAAAGATAGGTGTGGGCATGTGATTGCACGCATTTATTGCATTATTCTTTATTACATTCCACATTTATCATGTAATAAATCTGCTAAATTCCTTGTCTCAAATGTCTATTTTGCAGAAGATAATCACGGGAGAAAGAGGATAAAATCAAATAAATATCAGTTAAATTTAGATTTAACTAGATTTACTTGGTTAGATGAGGAGATGATGTAATCCAGTTGTTAAATTCAGTTTTTGGTGAATTAGGTGGTTAAAGTTAAAGATCAACCGAGGATAACGTTAAATATAGAGTCCAAATCTAAAGTGATAAATGGATGAGAGAAGATCAATGGATGAGATGAAGCAATTCAGACTCAGATTCTGGCTGAATACATTTTAATATTTGAATCATAACTTTCGCTGCTAGAACTCAAATCTGATGATTCAAGATGATCCAGAAAGAGGACTTAAAAGGCTACAACTCTTAAGTTGATCATTATTTCTAATTCTGTCATTTGATAAGTGGTATTTAGCAATTAATACGCCACTAAACTGCAGATCAGAACTGAATATCCACATCAAATCAAGTTCGGAGATAAGGGGAGTTCAGAAATTGTCAGCTTTACTTATCTTCATACTCCTCTACCCTCTGCATTTCTCCTATAAATACCTGCACTCAAAGGTAAAAAGGACGACCAAGTAGAGAATAGAACTTAGGATAATTTGTAGTTTGTAACTTAAGTTTTTATTTTCTTTCATGTAATTTTTGTTTATTTATGTAACTGAGAGGAGAGGATACTTTCATGGAGGAATGAGAGCAAGCTTGTACTGAAGGTGACACCAGTGTAAGTGATCTTTTCTTCCATTGTTATTTGAATCGAATCGAGATTTCCTTTTCTTTTCTGCTCTTGTTTTTGTTCGCTTTCCTCTTTTGTGTTTGTGAATCCAAATGAAACCGATAGCCTCGAAGTTGCCTTCTCCTTGCAAGTGTCTTTGATGGCTTATGGTGATGGACATCCATTTCTATGATAGTATAGCACGCCCCTTCATTTCATATTGTAAATCGGGAATGGGAAAGATCTCATCTGCCGTACTTCGCTCGCCTTCAAAGAAAGGTAAATCGTCGATACGGGTGAAAGGTAAACAGGCGCCGAAGAGATAAGTATGTTTTTTAGGTTTTAGTTTTTCTTTCTTTTCTTGTAACTTTTAGTGTAGATCACCAACATTATAATCACCCAAATCTCTTTCACTCTTTCAATTTTTTTGTACATATCACTTCTATTTTCTCCATCTTCTCTATCTATCACTTTCTTCCTAACTCACTTTAACCTAATTTTTCTCTTTTTCTTTAAAAAACTAAAGAAGAACTTTAACTATTAATTGTAGCCTAAAAGAAAACTTACTAAAAGGCTTCCATCGCTAGTCCCTTCTTGTGGATCATGACCCGCATAGCCACTTGCTATTGCGGTAGAATTGAGCACTTGCACTCTTTATTTTAGAGTTCTGAAATTCTCTATTTTTTTGCAGGTTCTAACCCAATCACACAACCACCAACAGAAGCGACACTTTCAAGAAAGTGAAAGCTGCACTTGCTCGGGCCGATGTTGCCCAACAACCACTGTGTTACCGATGGATTGATGTGGCAATACAGGATTTGCGTTTCAACTACTGATAAGTGAAAAAGAAAAAAAGATAACTTCTATTTGCTTACACATGTCTAAAACCAACAATAAAATCTCTTTCAATCAATTAAAATTTGTGGTGAAGATGACTGTAGCTTTCAAATCTGACTCTATTTTTTGTCCAAATATTTTTCTTACAACTCTACAAGATAACTCTCTAGTCTCAAAGACATTGAAAAAGAGTTAGCCCGCCAATTAGTGGTAATTAATCATCTTTCAATTTCTCTTTTGTTTTAATTTTTTTTAATTTTTCTTTTCTTCATTTGAACCCCCCAAACAAAACAAAAAAAAAAGAGGTGGTTAGGAAATAAATTAGAAAAATAATCTGTTGAACTTACACTTCTATTTTTAACATAAAATTTATCTAGCCAAAACCAAATTCAGTTTGAGTATAAGTTTAATGGCACTTATTAGGATTGGACTATTTTTTTCCCCTCTTTTTGGTTCTTGCTAGATAAATTTTAGAAAAAGAAAACCAAATTCTCGGATTGATTTGCCAACTTGAGTGTCCTTCAAAGTCCCAAATGTCCACACTTTCACGTTGCATAAACCAAAATTTCAGGTAGGTTTTAGATTCATGAATTTATGAATCATGAAATCACAAATTCAATTTACTCGATCTTACGTAATTATGGAGCTTGATTATGTAGAAATCAAATATTGTTGTTTGATTGCATAAATTCGTAATCTCAAATATCGCTATCTATATATATTATAAATGGAATATTTATGTCCCTCTGTAGCCACACAGTAATGTAGGCTATCAAAAATTACTACAGACAAAGCCTCAGACGCGAACCTCCTAGACGCGGAGGTCACGTTCTAATGCCAGACGCGAAGGTCGCGTTCCAATACCATACGCAGACCCCGCGTTCCAGCCTCTGACGCGGAGGTCGCCAGACGCAGACCTCGTATTCCAATGTCAGACGCGGACCTTGCGTCCTTTGTCAGATGCGAACCTCAGCCAACTCCGCGTTTCAACTCAAACGCAAGTCTGAGCAACTCCGCGTTCCAACACAGACGCGAGCATGTGAGCTCCGTGTCTCAACATCAGAGTGAGGTCCGCGTCCAGCGCGAGACTTGTATTTTTGCTATAACTGAGCCACGAACTTGGTCAGTTACACCCCGTTTTCTCTCCACATAATGGGGAATAACTTCCCATTATGGAGAGATTTAAAGAATTGGTTACACCCCTCCCATTATGGAGAGATTTAAGGGGTTGGTTACACCTCAATTCCTCTATAAATAGCTATGAATAGCTAGAGAGGGGGGAGAACCTTGAGGAAGGGCTCGACGGGGACAAAAAAGAGGAGACTTCTCTAGGGGACCTCTGGAGAGAGGACCTGGGAGGACCTGGGGGGAACTCGGAGTAAAATGGGAGGAGCTTTGAGGCGAAAAGGAGGCGAATCCCCTAAAAGGCACACTTGATGCTTGACGCTTGAAGCTGAATAAATACAGAAGGCTGAAAGCTAAGCACAAGGCTGCTGAACACATATTGTGTTGGAGGAGAAAACTCTATAAACTTGCTGAGTTCAAGTGGAGTTTCTAATCTTTTTAAGATTTTAGCCACTGATTAAGGTTTCATACCTGATCAGTGGGCTTCCAATGAGAGCAAGAATATCCGAAAATCAAGCTTCTCTTGTTTTGTGAGAGTATAGTTTTAGACAGCCTACAGCGGAGTATAGTGTCCCCAGCGGAGTCGTCATTTCTTGTTTGGTGGGAGAAATTCGTGTAAAATTTCCTTGAATCAATGAAGAATTATAAACGGATCAATACTCCGATTACAAAAGAGGAAAGAATTATTGGATCTCCCCTTTGTTTAATGTTGGGTTCTTCTTGTAGCAGTGGAAAGTGATTCTTGTTCTCCGTTGACGAATCTAACCGGACGCTTGATTTTTGGATATTCTTGCTCTCATTGGAAGCCCACTAATCAGGTATGAAAATTTAATCAGTGGCTAAAATCTTAAAGAGAGTAGAAACTTTACTTGAACTCAGCAAGTTTATAGAGTTTTCTCCTCCAACACAATATGTGTTCAGCAGCTTTGTGCTTAGCTTTCAGCCTTCTGTATTTATCCAGCTTCAAGCGTCAAGCATCAAGTATGCCTTTTAGGGGATTCGCCTCCTTTTCACCTCAGAGCTCCTCCCATTTTACTCCGAGTTTTTCCTAGTTCCTCTCTCCAGAGGTCCCCTAGAGAGGTCTCCTCTTTTTTTGTCCCCGCCGAGCCCTTCCTCAAGGTTCTCCCCCTCTAGCTATTCATAACAATTTATAAAGGAATTAAGGTGTAACTAACCCCTTAAATCTCTCCATAATGGGAGGGGTGTAACCAACTCCTTAAATCTCTCCATAATGGGAAGTTATTCCCCATTATGTAAAGAGAAAACAGGGTGTAACTGACCAAGTTCGTGGCTCAGTTATAGCAAAAATGCAGGTCTCGCGCTGGACTCGGACCTCACTCTGATGTTGAGACGCGGAGCTCACAGGCTCGCGCCTGTGTTGGAACGAGGAGCTGCTCAGATTTTGTTTGAGTTGAAACATGGAGTTGGCTGAGGTCCGCATCTGACAAAGGACGCAAGGTTCGCGTTTGACATTGGAATACGAGGTCTGCGTTTGGCGACCTTCGCGTTAGAGGCTGGAACGTGGGGTCCGCGTCTGGCATTGGAATGCGACCTCCGCGTCTGGCATTAGAATGCGACCTCCGCGTCTAGGAGGTTCGTGTCTGAGGCTTTGTCCGTAGTAATTTTTTGATAGCCTACAGAACCCCCTCCAAAGGTTTCAAAGCGGTTGACTGAGACGGATTTCGAAATACTTTGGACTTTAGTTGAATCTAGGCTTCCTATAATCGGACTGGCATTCTTCTGCGAGGCAGTCTTCTGTGGTGCCCTGAGCTCGATCCTGTCTGGATGGTGAACTTCATGAGTGTACTGTTGAACTTCTTGAAGCCTCCAGGAAAGATCATCACAAGTGTCTTAGAAAATCAGTTTAGCACTTGTTATGAGCATTGGTTTGCTTGGTGTACTTTTAAACTGGTGGAGTTGTCAATTGCTCTTTCCAGTGTATTATTGAACTAATTGCAGAAGCAGAGACATACTCTTTGTATTTGAAGAGGGAGGATGCAGCTCTCATAGACGCAGTTCTGGCACATTGATCAAGTGGAGACGCGAACTTCACCAAAATTGAGACGTGACTCTCAATTGTTGTAGAGACGTGCTTCTCAATTGCTGTAGAGATGTGGCTCTCAATTGTTGTAGAGACGCAGCCTTTACTTACTGTTGAGACGCGACTCTTAAGTTCATTGAGACGTGGCTCCGTGCTTAAGACACGAAGGTCACGCTCAAAGATTCTTTGAAAGAGTTTTAATTGCCAGTGGTATGATGTTAACTTAGCAAATTAAATAACTTTACTGGGAGAATTTGAGAAGGTTACTGACAGAGGTGTAATGTTAACTTAACAGTAAGATCTGGACTTGTGTTTTGAATAAGTTTTGTGGACTTGCTATTCTATTGATGAGAATAACGACGCTAGGAATTATGTCTGAGTCTATCGTCAGAGGTTTAGTGTTAATATGACTAAAACTCTGCTGGGAATCAATGAAATGTAAGTTACTGTTAGAGGTGTGAAATTAACATAATAGCATTGATTTTGCGATCTACACAACTTAAGTGGGCCTGTCATTCTATTGGGGAGAATGACAAGTGGGATTGGATTTGTTGAAGACCCATGGAGATTTTCCATCAGAGGTGTAATGTTAACGTGACGGGTTTGGGTTTGCAATTTGAGCAAATTGAATTATCAGAGGTGTGATATTAACTTGATAAAGACGTGTGCTAGAGGTTTGATATTAACCTAGCATCACGAAAGTCTCATTTTCACTGAGAAAATTGAGAAAAGATTATTGTCATAAGTGTAATGTTAACTTAACAATGAAAATGTATGTTAGAGGTGTGATGTTTAACTTAGCATTGAAAGATCTTGTTTTCACTGAGAAAATCGAGGAGATCACTGTCATAGGTGTAATGTTAACTTAACAGCGATTGATTTTACAATTTGAGCAACTTTGACCAGAAGTGTGGTATTAACTTGACCGAGAGATTCTGCAATTTGTGCAATTTGGTGGACTAGCCATCCTATTGAAGAGGACTGACAAGTTGAAATTTTGGTCAGAGGTGTGATATTAACTTTACCGGGATATATCTTACGATTTGAGCAAGTTTGGTCAGAGGTGTGATGTTAACTTGACCAGGATTTGTCTACTGTTAGAGGTGTGATTTTGAACATAACAATATTTTGAGTGGACTTGTCATTCTATTGAAGATAATTGACAAGTTAAAATTTTACCCCCGGGGAAACATCAAAGTCTTACTGTCAGAGGTGTGATGTTAACATGACAGGTTCGATTTGTAATTTATTCCACTAAGAAAATTGAGAGAAATCACTGTTAGAGATTTAATGTTAACTTAACAGTGAATATGCCAGAGGTATAATGTTAATTTGGCATATTTGATCTGTGATTATTTCACTGGGAAAATACACAGGCTTTTTGTGGTCCTACCATTCCATAGATGGGAATTGGTAAGGGGTTTTGGAGGGGAAGGCGGGATCAGGTCCCTCAAGATTTTTAGCAAACCTTCAAATATCAACAGATTTGATGTGCCTTTACTAACTACCGTTTGAGTTGGGCTAGTCATGCTATTCCCCTCAGCATGATGAGTTGTCGAGGATTTTTTTGTTGGGCTTAAAAGCCAACTTTTTCCTCTATCTTTAGCCGTTGGAGGCGTCGGATTATTGTTCCACAGATAACTTCTAAAATCTTGCTGAGATTAAAGAAGTATAAACTCCGCGGTAACTTATAGGGACATCGGCGTTCCCTTTGAGTACATATTTGATCAGAGGTGTGGTGTTGAACTTGATCAGGGAAGAGCTTCTCGAGGTCGACCTATTTCTCAAAAAAGCCAGCAGGAAGATTCATGAACCAAGGTAACAAAGCCGGCAGGCTCGTTCTCTGTAGAAGAGACGCGAGTCTCGCGTTTTGACACAGAGACGCGGGACTCACGTTTTTGAGAGGAGACGCAGATCTCGCATTGCTGAACATCGCGTCTGTGAGGTGAAACACGAGCCTCGCGTTCTAATATAGAAACTCGGGCTTCGTGTTCAGTTACAGAAATACGAGCCTCATGAGCTCCGCATTTTGATACAGAGACGCGGGCCTCATGAGCTCCGCGTTTTGATACAGAGATGCAGGCCTCATGAGCTCCGCATTTTGATACAGAGACACGGGCCTCATGAGCTCCACGTTTTGATACAGAGACGCGGGCCTTATATTTTTGCTGAGAAACGAGCTTCGCGTACTGATACAGAGATGCGAACCTCGCGTTAAGGATCTGAGATGCGAGTCTCGTGCTGCTCAGAAGAAACGTGGGCCTAAGCCCCGCGTTCTGTATCTGCTGAACAGATGACTTTTTCAATTTTTTCCATCTGTTGTCGACGTGTGTGGTGCCTTTGTCGACGTTCAGCATTCCGGTTACGCTTCACAGGTTGTTGGGGACCCTAGTAATCTGAAGTTGAGGAATCTGGAGAGGAGAGGTACGACGAGACAGGCCTCTATCTTCATTGGCCTCGCGGGTCTCGTGGGAGACATTGACGCAGGCCACATGTGCTGTTGCAGCCACTTCTGTCTGCTGACGATGAGCGCGACGCCTTTGCCGTCTCTTGGTATTCCGATTGAGTCGCAGAGGTTGTTGGGAACCCCCAGCGTTCGAACTAGCAGTGCCTTGATAAAAGGATGGCGGAAGATTGCTCTCCATTGCCATCTTGACCGTGGGTCATGGCGCGGGCCTCTGAAGAGACGTTGGGGCTGACCACGTTGTCTCCACGGGAGACTCCCGAAGCTTTGGGAGAGTTCAACTTCTCTTAGTCGAAATCGATCATAAGCGATTCGACTGTGGATCCAGGCATCCGACGTCGGCTTGCTCCACTACTTTCTCATTGGTTTAGAATGACAAAGTATCTCCAGCGGAGTCGCCATCATTTGTACGCGTCAGAAAAATCACAATTGCAAAATTCTTTTAATTGAATAGAAGATTACAACGGATACAATCTGATTACAAAAGAGGGAAGAATTGTTGGATCTCCCCTTTGTTTAATGCTGGGTTCTTCTTGTAGCGGGGAGAGTGATTCTTGTTCTCCGTTGATGAACCGAACCGGAAGCTTGATTTTCGGATATTCTTGCTCTCATTGGAAGCCCACTGATCAGGTATGAAAGCTTAATCAGTGGTTAAAATCTTAAAGAGATTAGAAACTCCACTTGAACTCAGCAAGTTTATAGAGTTTTCTCCTCCAACACAATATGTGTTCAGCAGCCTTGTGCTTAACTTTCAGCCTTCTGTATTTATCTAGCTTCAAGCGTCAAGCATCAAGTGTGCCTTTTAGAGGATTCGCCTCCTTTTCGCCTCAGAGCTCCTCCTATTTTACTCCGAGTTCCCCCCAGGTCCCCCCAGGTCCTCTCTCCAGAGGTCCCCTAGAGAGGTCTCCTCTTTTTTTTTCCCCGCCGAGCCCTTCCTCAAGGTTTCCCCCCTCTCTAGCTATTCATAGCTATTTATAGAGGAATTGAGTTGTAACCAACCCATTAAATCTCTCCATAATGGGAGGGGTGTAACCAACTCTTTAAATCTCTCCATAATGGGAAGTTATTCCCCATTATGTGGAGAGAAAATGGGGTGTAACTGACTAAGTTCGTGGCTCAGTTATAGCAAAAATGCGGGTCTCGCGTTGGACGCGGACCTCACTCTGATGTTGAGACGCGGAGCTCACAGGCTCGCGTCTGTGTTGGAACGCGGAGCTGCTCAGACTTGCGTTTGAGTTGAAACGCAGAGTTGGCTGAGGTCCGCATCTGACAAAGGACGCGAGGTCCGTGTCTCTAATTAATTGGAATACGAGGTCTGGGTCTGGCGACCTCCGCGTCAGATGCTGGAACGCAAGATCCGCGTCTGACATTGGAACGCGACCTCCGCGTCTGGCATTAGAACGCGACCTCCGCATCTAGGAGGTTCGCGTCTGAGGTTTTGTCCGTAATAATTTTTTTTGATAGCCTACAGGTAAGCCGTTAAGTTTGCTACCCAATAGGCACCGGTTCGAAACCCAGAAGGTGCGATATAGTTGCCCCCGCGTGCGCAAGCACATGCCTTACCCTGTTCTGTAGTGAGAAATTCCTTGAGCGAGAGGGCTACATGAGGGATTCTGATTCACAACGACACCTATGCTTAGAAATTCACACATACAATAAATCAATCAAATGGTGATACTTTCGTCAAATCCTGTAATTAACCATACCATATGCAAAAACAATCCAAATTTCCCATGTGCATAGAAACAGCATCACAATATAAATGAACAAAGCAAACCCCATTAACATGCAACTAGGAATTAATGAAATGAAACTAACCAAACACAAAAGTGTGTTCAACACTGCACCACATGGCTTCACAACTCATATGCACACAAATAATTTCAATTGGATTGGTTGAGTCCAAAGGTATCCTTGTCCATGTTGAATAATGCTGGCTGTACATCCACTAATCACAATTAGGTCAATGTCTTGTCAAGACCTTAGGTTTGCAAATAAACCACTCAATAATGTCAAATAAAATTATTAATAAGTACTAAATGAAAATATTTGATATTAGTAATGAATGTTCATTAGGTGGATGTCTTCCTTCTGAGAAAATTGTTGTTCCATAACAATCATGATGTCTACTAGAGATGTCAAAACAAAAATTGATCTCTATTAAAAATAGTTATCACAAAAAATTAATGATCCGTAACGTTCATCTTAATATACTGAACTCAATTAATGATAGACTAAGTGCGGAGAAAGAAAAAATAATTGGGTTATTCTCATGTATATTCTTCAAATCTTCCATAATTTCGAAAATACTCTCCAAATTTTCATAATATCCAAATTATTATCTAAATTCTTTCAAAATTTCAACATTACTCCTCAAATCTACATAATATCATATTTACTCTTCAAACTCTTTCATATTTTCAAAATTTCTCCCAATTATCTTTTATGAAATATGAAATTCTAAAAATACTCTTATCCTCATATTTACCTCCCTATCCTCCTCCATAAGTCCTCCTCCGCCGCCTCCTCTGCCTTAGAAAGAGAAAGAGGGGGGTGTCTGGAGAGTATTGGAGTAATTTTGATCGGTGAGAGTAATTTTGAAATTTTAAAATATTATACAGAGTAATTCTAATATTATGAAAATTTGTAGAGTATTTTTGAAATTATAAAAAAATTTGAGAGTTCATGTGAGAAAAACTGAAAATAATTATACATCAATCCTTAGCAAATAACTTGGCAAGATCCAAAAGAATACGAGCAAATTATAAATACAATCAAGGGGGCAATAATAACATTAGCAAGATCTAAATATAGAAATCATCAAGCCTCATTGATGGCCAACTCCATTTGACTAACATTGAGAGATATCATCCCAGAGATGAGATTTGGGATATGATCATAAACAAGAGACCCACCCAGCTAAGGATCTAGCTGTTCCCTTATCTCATTCCCCCAAAGATGGAGTAATTAATTAAAGATCATATGCTCATTGTGTCCCAATTCCCAATCCTTAGTGTCATGTGACCCCCCAGCCTTCAGTCCAATAGAAGAAGAGCACCACCACCCAAAAAAACTGAAGCAAAAACAAAAAGATACAGCACATGATCACCAAATTTGGCAGTAAACAAAATTTTATAGTGGCCTCTCAGAATCCTTGCTCCCCCAAAAGCTGCAGGCATTTTGTTTACAGCAGCGGCATGTTACTCTGACACGACAACAAAAAGAAATATATAATAAAGATTAAAGAAAGTCATTAATTAGCATGATAAATTTTTCATTTTATTGAAAAAAGAAAGAAAAGATTTGTGTTTTCAGCAGCCTGTGAATTCAATTCAAACCTGGCATCGCCTCCCATGGACACAAGACGACAAAAACATTGCAGAAAAGTCCAGTAAAAAGGCGGTAAATGCATTATCAAGACTGGGAGGAGGAGGAGCATTTTTGCAAAACAGAAAAACAGATGGGGACGAATGGTCCACATGCAAAAAAACAACAACTCAACCTCTACAGTACGAAGCTACAAGACAACTTGCCATCAAAACTCTCTCCATAGAGCACCAAACTGGTTACACATTTTTCCTTCCCTTTTTTTTTTCTCTCACCAGCCAAAAAAAAGATTAGCACAAAGCCCCCTCAGTATTTACACTAAAGTCGAGAAGAAAAGATAACAAAATTCAAGTTTAATAAAACAAACAGTAAATTAACAATAATATCCATATGGGCCCCCCGCTAGATCTTCCCTTGATGCCGCTTCCGTTGCCGTTTTTTCGAGCTCGAACCGGACACCGAACCGGAACCGGAAAACAATTGGCCGAACCCGAAACTTTTCGACCCGCCACGGAGCGAGCAGACCGGCACGTTGAGAACCGGCGTGACACGGACGTTGGAGGAGTACGAGCGCTCCATGCCGCGGTGCTTGATGCGGGGCCCGCCGTTGAACGTGCTGGGGCTGCTCGAGCTCCGGCCAAGCCCCTGGAACACCACCTTCCCCGAGGCGTTCATCCTCGGGCTGTCAACGGAGGCGCACCGCGGCGGAGGCGCCACCGTTTCCGCCGGTCGCCTCACCGGGCTCCGGCCAGCCCGAACCGACACGCGCCCGTCGCCAGATCTCGCCCTCGAGGACGAAACCCGAACCTTTGGCGGGTTTCGGTTCAGCAGAATCGGGCTCTGGTTCGGTTTGTTTTCGGAGTCCAGGGAGCGGCGGGGGGGATCCTCCGCCTCGTGGCCAGACGAGGAGGTGGAGGAGAGAGAGAGGCGGGAGGAGATCGAGAGCGGTTCGGGTTCCGAACCTCTCAGCAGCGGCAGGCTCATATTCGAATCCAACGATGACGATGATCGCAGATTGCGGTTGAGGAAATGCTTGAGGGATTTCGGTTCGGGTTGTTTTTAGAACCCGGATCCGGTTTGGTCTGCTGCTGCTGCCGCTTCAGGTGGAGGAGCTCCCTCCACCGGCTGGAGCAAGTAGGGGCCTTCGGGGACACCGCGAAAGAATCCGGCCCGGATCCGATAAGCTCCTCCCTCCTCGCCGCCGGTTTAAGCGGAGTCCCCGGCGGCAGGCGGGTCTCGTCGGCGGCCACCACCGGATCCGCCGGCTTCAGCGGAGCGA
The DNA here is from genome assembly GCA_038442645.1 of Agave tequilana. Classification (NCBI taxonomy): domain Eukaryota; kingdom Viridiplantae; phylum Streptophyta; class Magnoliopsida; order Asparagales; family Asparagaceae; genus Agave; species Agave tequilana. Next base: position 6,060 of record JAVJIF010032474.1, on the reverse strand, counting down.
GGTGGAGGGGGACGAGCTTGCCGTCGGAGAAGAGCTCGTCGGCGGGGAGCATCGCGACGGGATCGTTGAGGTGGAACTCGAAGTCGATGAAATCCTTGGAGGAGGAGAAACCCAGATCCAGATCCGCGTTAGCGCCGTCGGCAGGATCCGACCCGTTACCAGGCGGGAAGTCGCGGCTGAAGGAGATGCGGGGGCTGAAGCAGCCGTAGGAGGGGGGGAGACTGACGTTGTTGACGCAGGCGGAGGCCATCGCTGTCCGATGAATCTTCGATGTGGGACTAAAAGAAGAGGTCCAAATTTGGGGCTTTTTTCAGGGTTTGGGGAGGACCGGGAGGTGAAGGGAGAGAGACGGAAGGCGGGGGGAGTGAGGACGTGTTGCTGGTACTAGTTTGGTCCTATATATGCGAAAGTGGCGTCTTTTTGTGGGGATTTTCGGGGGATAAGAGAGGACACGTGGATGAATACAAGGAGGCGGATCCAAAATTTGCTTGTGATCTGTCGCTTTACAATGTACTACCATAATTGTTCTGAAACCGTAATGTATTTGTCATCGCTAGCTACTATTGTGGATATATATGCTGAGATTTGGTTCACATCTGTGCGCGACACATATTATAAGAAGGTGACTCTCACCATAACACACAGATAAGATGTTAGGTTTCAAGTTAAAAAAATTTTAAAGTCTTTGAACTCTTATAATATTATAAGAGGGTCAATCCGTGTGTCAACATGGGAATGACCCTCTTATAATATGTATTTGTGGCTCATAAACATGAACCGAACCCTATAGCGTGGAGGGAGCGTTTCTAGAAATATTTGAGGAAAAAAGTGGTTTGTAATTTTGGAAGCACCATCACTGTTTTAGGTCTGGCTACCCGGCAAAGAAGAGATCAGATCGACCGTCGAATATATATATGTAAACAAAAACTCATTAAAAATTAGAATTTATTTTGGATTTTGAATTTAATTTATCGGATTTGAATTTGAGTTCGAGCTTACTCATATCTAATACTTAATTCAAGTATGTTAATTACAACTACAATCAAACAGAAATTAGCAATTTTGTTAAAGCATCCTTGAGTACTCACATATGGATCCAATAAGAATTAAATCAAATCTATTTGTAGAATCTATACACTTTCAGGGTTCGTGGCTTCCGTGACAACCCCCCTCCCCCTGTCCTCACCCCCACCTCATTGGAACCCTACCCCAATATCCAAACCTACACCCGTCGCCATTGTATTTTCCCACACTCACCCTTCTCCAAGCTCGTACTACTCAGCTTCTGGCAAATCTCCCTCTTCTGATTCCCCAAATCCCCTGACCTCTGGCGTGCCTACGCTAATCCCAATCAACCAATCATGTCCTCGAGGAAGTCTCTGTTGGGATACTCACCAGTGGATTGCAGCACACCAGGGAATAATCACTAATTGGTAAGAACAAACAAAAAGGAAGAAAGTGAGAACATAAAATTTAATAAGGTTCGATAATTGCTTACATCCTCGAGACAGAAGGGGAGAGAGATCTTGTTAAACAACAATTACATGATAAAATAGTTGGGGATAATACTCCTCTTTATATAGCCAGAGAATCTACGTAGAAAAGAAAACCAATGGAACTGAATTCGGATCAGAAATGAATCCAGAATCTAAATAGGACATTGCTCAGAACCGCCGTGCGGTACACCAGGCGATCTGTGCAGAGACAAACTACGCTCTATGAGGTCGATTGCTAGTTATGCAGAGCCAATTTTGGCCTTCTAGACAGTCGATCGTGCGGTCGACCATTCCAATCGGTTCCTGAGTTGCTCCTCTGGGCGATCGACCGTCGATCCATCATTACGCCCGTTTCTCTATATGCACGTTCTGTGCATGGCCGGTCGACTGGCCCACTGTCTTTGGTTGCGTCTGGTCTCTACCATACACTATTGAACTCCGATCTCTGCTATCTTCTCTGATGAGTGAAGGCTGCCTAAAAATTACTGAAGACAAAGCCTCAGATACGAGCTTTACAAACGTGGACCTCGTCTCTGATGCGCGAGGGTCGCTTTTCAATTCAAACGCGAGCCTATGAGTTTCGCGTTTCAATTCAAACACGAGCTTGTGAGCTCCGCGTTTCAACACAGACACGAGCCTGTAAGCTCCGCGTCTCAGACAATAGAATGAATTTGCATCTAACGAGACCCGCATTTTTGTTGTAACTGACAGCCATTATTGGGTCAATAACACCCCACGAAAATGGGGGGTTAATTCCCATTATGGAAGATTAATAGAGGATAATTATACCTCTGAAAACCCTTATAAACAGCTATGAAAACTATGAAAAAAGGGTGGGCTAACTTGGAGAAAAATCAATATCTGAATTCCAGAGAGTTTGATATCCGTGCGTCCTTGGCCTTAAAGAGTCCTGCTCTTTTAACTTGTTGCATCCAAGTTCTAAGTCTCTTTGAGATTATTTCAGCCATTGACTGAAGCTACGTACTTCTTCTGTGATTCAAAGAGAAGATCTGAAGACCAAGCTTGAGACTCGGCTCATTAGCGGAAGACCAGAATCACCTTCCATCGCTACACAAAGAACCCAGCTTTAAACAAAGAGGAGATCCACTCAAACCCTCATCTCTTATATAATCGAAATTGATATGTTGTAATTTTCATCCACTCAAAGAATTTTGCAACTGAAATTTTCTGACCAAACAGAAGATGGCGACTCTGCTGGGAAATTCTTTCTTAACCCATGAGAAGGTTGTAGCGCAAGCCGATCTTAAGCTTCTCGGATCAACGGTCGAATCGCTCATTGTCGAGTTTGACCAAGAGAAGTATGATCAGTTTCTCTTCGTGGGCTCCATTAGCACCAAGGTCATGAAGCACTATCGCAAAGTCTCCACGGAGATTGGCTCTCAAGTCTCTTTAGAGACTTCTCAGAGAAGACTTCTTCGGAAGTGAACCGTGCACGTATCACCAAAGCAAATTGTCAGAACTCTCTTGAGGTTTTGATAACCTCCTGGTGAGCAAACATGGTTTGCGTCAATGTCTCTCAAGAGATCCGCGTCATGACCGGCGGTCAACACGACGGCAAAGACCAATCTCGTCATTGTTCTCCTCTCAAGGTCCTGCCAATCCAGGGTACCGGGGGTTCCCAACAACCCCTGCAGAGCAACTTGAATGCTAAACGTCGATGTAGGCGTCGCGCTCGTCATCACCGAGCAGAAGATATTGCAAATGCAGTATATGCAACTGACACCAAACGCTAGACTTAGACCCGCGTTTTTGAAACAGAATGCGAGGCTAAGACCCATGTTTCTCTTGCTCAGCTCAGTGGAGACCCGTGTCTCAATGCCCAGACATGAGGGGAGGGTTTTCTATCTGAATTCTATATCGTGCCTAAACCATACTTTCAATCTCAGTTCATGTTGATTCGAGATCCACCATTGAGGTTCGAAATCAAGAGAATTGTACGAGGGGAAAGATGAAAGTGTATTGTAAAATTTCTTTGAATCAATGAAAATATAATAACTCAAAATTTCAACTACAAGAGATAGAAGACACTCAAGCTCAGATCTTCTCTTTGTTTAAGTCTGGATTTTTTACGTAGCGATGAAAAGTGAATCATGTTTTCCGTTGATCGGGTGAACGTCAAGATCTTCTAAAAATCTTCTCCTTGGATCACAGATGGAGTAGAATGATTAGTCCCTAATATTGTATAATTTTTACCACATCTGCACAATTATTTTATATAAAATAATGTTAATAATGGTTTGCTTATGTGATTCTAGGTCCATGGTATGCAATGGAGAAGAAGACCCTAAATCACCATTTAATGGGTGATTAAAGGCCTACAAAGTAGCCATTGACTCTAGGAGGAGATTCTGTCAGACTTAGGGACTCAAATCAGAAATCTGAAGACTACAACTAACAGGGGACAGAAATGATCACACATAGCAGGCGGCGCTGCGCGCGCCACCCTGGTAGGGCCTCAGAAATGCGGCCCAGGCCGCGTTTTCGCGGCCATACGGGGGCGGCCGCGCCCGTGCTTTGGGCCAGGGGTTGTTCCCCTGGCCCCCTGTCCCCTGGTGCTTATAAATACCCCCATTGGGGTTCTACAGAGGGGATATCTAGAGTTTAGGAGTTGTTGTTATTTTGTTTTTAGGAGTTGTAGTTGTTTTGTTTCCTTCTTCTTCTAGTTTTAGTTTAACCATTAGAGTGAAAGAGAGAGAGTGTGTAAAAGTTGTATTTGAATGGTGACATGCTTATACAAGTAATTATTCTCTATCTTCTTTCCATTTACTTTGTTTTTCATTTACTTCTATCTCCTTGTTTTAGTGTAATACTCTTTCTCTTTACTTCTTCTCTCTTATTGTTTCTTTACTATCATGTCTAACTAACTCTCTTATTGCATGACTAACTAATTATTAACCTACTAATCTCTAACAACTTGATGATAAACCCAAATGAGTCAATAGTGTCAAACAAACCTTGTGCAAATGAGAGCTATGAATCTTAAGACGAGGGTTCTAACTCTATCTTACTCACAAGTATTCTCTTTCTTATATTTCATGCTTAACGGGTTTTTGATAATCTATAGATTGTAAACTTTACTTGTTTTTGTAAGTTAGAGATATTCCTTTTAACTTTGTCGATACCATTAGTGCACTTGTTTCTTTCCTTATTCTCGCCTTCTATTGGATCTTGATAAGGAAATGTCCAAGTTTTGCCGTGTAAGCTAAGTTAAAGAAAGGACTTTCATTCGGTCTCCAACGTGAATAATTCCTATGCATAAAGGTTATGCTTGCCTATGATCCATCGTAAGGCTACATCTTCAAGAAGTTAAGGATTAGTGGGAGCACGTAGTAGGAAGTTAGCCATGCGTTTTTACCATTAAGAAAATTACTTTTACAAACCATCAAACCATTCTAAATAATTCTTAAAACCAACTTGTTTTCATTTTCAAATTCTTTATTTGAAACAAAGAACTTTCTCTTTTCTTGAACAAAGAAGCCTCATCAAGCTTTCATTGCTCTCCCTCCTGGTGGATACGACCCGTATAGCCACTTTGCTAGTACGGAAGAATCGCAAAAGCAATAACATCTACCCATATTCCTTTACTTATTTGTGTGCATGCTTTTTGCCGATCAATTTTGGCGTCGTTGTCGGGGAGGAACCGACTTTATTGTTCAATACTAAATATTTTTCTTTGTTTTTGTGTGTAGGAGAAGTTCCAAGGAGTTAACAACTACGGGAAGCAAGAGTAGTGGCCAAAGATATTACACGAGGAATTTGAAAATCACCTAGAGGGGGGGTGAATAGGTGATGATGCTAAACAAAGGGCAAATTAAAAAATTTAAAGCTACAACAATCACAATCAAGAATCACAAGATGAATGCAAGCAAGTAAGTATGACAATGAGTATGATGAGCAAGTAATAAGTGCAAGCAAAGTAGAGTAAGGAATGCAAGAATGTAAACCAATCGCAAACACAAGGATATGTTATCGAGGTTCGAGCACCCAGCTCTACTCCCGCCTTCCCCAGAAGGATTCTAGCTACTTCCACTATCACAAAGATCTCAAATACAATGGAGTACCCAACTCCTACAATCTCAAGTACAAGTAATTTTCTTGGTAGTCAAAGACCACAAACTCTCTCTTTCAAATATCTCTTCCCTTACAAAGGTCCTTAGAGAATATTGAGTAGGAATGAAGCTCTTATGTGTAAGGAGAAAAGAGAATTAAATCAGAGAGTATTTGAAAAAACCGTTCAGAAAATCAGTGAGAAATTCAGCACAAAAAACCAAGAAACAAGTCTCTTTTGAAAGCCTTAAACTTTTGAATTTTCTAGCAATAATTGTTGTAACAAATCTCTCCCCAAACACCCCTATTTATAGGAGAGGGCTAGGGTTTAGGGATAAAACATAATTACTGATGTTTAGGAGGTAATTAGATCAAAATATATCCTTAAACGAATTTTTAAACACAAAAGATAAAAATAAACAGCTCACTTAAAATCTGCCCGTTACTGTTCAACGGACACATCGGTCGACTGGGCCGGTCGACCGGTAGATCAAAA
>JAVJIF010032473.1:0-247069 GCA_038442645.1 Agave tequilana | reverse complement strand
TGCTAATCAAAGGGCAAATTAAAAAATTTAAAGCTACAACAATCACAATCAAGAATCACAAGATGAATGCAAGCAAGTAAGTATGACAATGAGTATGATGAGCAAGTAATAAGTGCAAGCAAAGTAGAGTAAGGAATGCAAGAATGTAAACCAATCGCAAACACAAGAATATGTTATCGAGGTTCGAGCACCCAGCTCTACTCCCCGCCTTCCCCAGAAGGATTCTAGCTACTTCCACTATCACAAAGATCTCAAATACAATGGAGTACCCAACTCCTACAATCTCAAGTACAAGTAATTTCCTTGGTAGTCAAAAGACCACAAACTCTCTCTTTCAAATATCTCTTCCCTTACAAAGGTCCTTAGAGAATATTGAGTAGGAATGAAGCTCTTGTGTGTAAGGAGAAAAGAGAATTAAATCAGAGAGTATTTGAAAAACCCTTCAGAAAATCAGTGAGAAATTCAGCACAAAAACCAAGAAACAAGTCTCTTTTGAAAGCCTTAAACTTTTGAATTTTCTAGCAATAATTGTTGTCTCAAATCTCTCCCCAAATACCCCTATTTATAGGAGAGGGCTAGGGTTTAGGGATAAAACATAATTACTGATGTTTAGGAGGTAATTAGATCAAAATATATCCTTAAACGAATTTTTAAACACAAAAGACAAAAATAAACAGCTCACTAAAAATCTGCCCGTTACTGTTCAACGGACACATCGGTCGACTGGGCCGGTCGACCGGTAGATCAAAAATTTGACCGTTATAGGCTAGCGGTCGACCGACCCGGTCGACTGAGAAAACCTGTGAGCAAAAACAATATCTCGGTCGACCGCCCCGGTCGACTGGCAGACATGCACACTGATACGTGCCTCTGCCAGAACTGCGGTCGACTGGTCCGGTCGACCGGACCAGACTGACACAGACTCGGTCGACTGTCCCGGTCGACCGGATCAGGTCAAAATCAATTTTAAGAAAGAAAACAAAGAGGATTTTGATTTTAGCAAAAATACTTTTGAACAGGGAATAGTATAAAATATAAAGATGTATCTGTAGGCAAAAACTTGTATGCAAAATATTTTTGTATAATTTATAAGAAATTATTTTGGAACGAGCATGTGCGCAAAAACATGTGTGATAGAGCTTCAAACCTATCCACTATTCTTTAACATACTATTAACTGAAAAACAAATTACATGAAGACTTCTTGTGCTATCTTCAAGTCTTTGAGCCATCCAATGCCTTGCTAGTGCCTTCTCTTCTATGATCCTTCCTTGATGTGCAATTTGCCTTCCTTACTTTGTGGAACTTAGAAGTTCTTGCAATAGCTAAGCAAATGGTCTCTAAACATGGTACAAAACCTGAAACTCATCTTAACAAACTTGTTAGTACCAAATAGCTCTAATTGGTTTGTCATCATCAAAACACAAAACAATTGGAGAGTGCAACCTCTTGGGCCAACAATCTCCCCCTTTTTGATGATGACAAAACAAATAGGCTATTAACAAAAATATAGGGAGGAGAAAACTCCCCTCAAATTATGCTATACATAAAACACAAGAATATGCTCTAGATACCAATAATACCAAAAACAACTAAAACACAAGAATTCTCAAAAAAAACATGAATTCAAAAACTCATACATACCTAAACATAAAACTCATAAAACAAAAAACAAATCTTTAAAATTAAAGCATATAATTCATATGGAACCAAGACCAAATGAACTTATTTTTGTCATGTAAACTTATTCTCCCCCTTTTTGTCATACATCAAAAAGGGTTATGAAAAACATGTCTATTCAATAATACAAACATTAAGTTCTCCACAAATAAACGAAAATCTAGCAAAATCAAGAGGTTTAGTGAAAATATCGGCTAGTTGTAAATCCGTGGAAACATAATCAATATCTATATCACCTTTCTCAAAATGATCTCTAAGAAAGTGATATCTAATCGCAATGTGCTTGGTCTTACTATGTTGATTTGCATTTTTGGTCATGTGTATAGTACTAGTATTATCACAAAATATTTTTATATGATCAAAGTGCAAATCAAAATCAAGGAGAGTATGTTTCATCCAAAGGACTTGTGCACAACAAGCCCCCGCGGCAACATACTACGCCTCGGCGGTTGAGAGAGCTACGGAATTTTGTTTCCTAGAGGACCATGAAACAAGACAATTACCAAGAAATTGACATGTCCCACTAGTACTCTTTCTATCTACTCTACAACCCGCATAGTCGGCATCCGAATAACTAGTCATTGAAAAATCTATAGTTTTTGGATACCAAAGACCCATTCCAATAGTGCCCTTAATATAACGAATAATGCGTTTTACCGCAATAAGATGAGACTCTTTAGGACACGATTGAAATCTAGCACAAAGACACACACTAAACATGATATCCGGCCTACTTGCCGTCAAATATAAAAGACTTCCTATCATGCTTCTATATAATTTAATATCGACATTTTTACCTTGTTCGTCCTTATCAAGCTTGGTTGTAGTTGCCATTGGAGTGTTGCAAGCCTTTGATCCTTCAAGCCCAAACTTCTTTACTAGCTCCTTTGCGTACTTGGCTTGGTTAATGAAGGTTCCGTCTTGCAATTGCTTGATTTGGAGTCCAAGGAAGAAATTGAGCTCACCCATGGAAGACATTTCAAATTCTAATTGCATTACCTTCTCAAAATCCTTGCATAAAAGCTCATTAGTAGATCCAAAAATTATATCATCAACATAAATTTGCACAATTAAAATATCATTATCAACATACTTAGTAAGAGAGTTGTGTCTACTTTGCCTTTAATAAAATCATTTGAAATGAGAAAACTAGAAAGCCTTTCATACCAAGCTCTTGGAGCTTGTTTCAATCCATACAATGCTTTATCAAGTTTAAAAACAAAATCGGGATGAACATGATCAATAAAACCGGGAGGTTGAGAAACATAAACTTCTTCATTAATAAAACCATTCAAAAATGCACTTTTCACATCCATTTGAAAAAGTTTAAAATTTTTAAAACATGCAAAAGCTAGTGTCATCCTTATGGCTTCAAGCCGTGCTACGGATGCAAAGGTCTCCTCAAAGTCAATTCCCTCAACTTGAGTGTAACCTTGGGCCACTAACCTAGCTTTATTCCTAATGACATTTCCGGACTCATCCATCTTGTTTCTAAAGATCCACTTAGTACCAATTATTGGTCTATCGTGGGGCTTAGGAACAAGGTGCCAAACTTGGTTGCGCTCAAATTGATTGAGTTCCTCTTGCATGGCAAGCAACCAATATGGGTCCGTCTCGGCTTCGAGAATGCCCTTGGGTTCAAAATGAGAAATGAAAGCAAAGTTACCACATAGGTCATGGAGTTTGGAGCGCGTTGTGACTCTTTAGATGCATCGACCAAGATGAGCTCCTTAGGATGATTTGTAGCGTATCTCCAAGCTTTAGGAAGCGGTTGAGTGCTTTCCTCCTTATCCTCTTGAACTTTACCAATAGGGTCTAGCTTTTCTTCTTGAGCGGGGTGAGTCCTTCAAGGATAGTCTCTCCATGTCTTCACCTAATGGTTCAATCTCTACAACATTCTCAACAACCACATTAGATTCTTCAAATTTAACATGCATGGTTTCTTCTATGGTAAGAGTAGATCTATTGAAAACTCTATATGCTTTGCTAGTAGAGGAATATCCAAGAAAGATAGCCTCATAAGCCTTAGCATCAAATTTACCCAAATTATCCTTAGTATTCAAAACAAAACACTTGCATCCAAAAACTTTAAAATATGCAACATTTGGTTTTCTAGAATGATACATTTCAAAAGAAGTTTTGAAGAATTTTTGCATAAATAAATACGATTCGATATATAGCATGCGGTGTTTACGGCCTCGGCCCATAAATATTGAGGGAGGTCATATTCACTTATCATTGTCCTAACCATCTCTTGAAGTGTTCTATTTTTCTTTTCTACAACTCCATTTTGTTGTGGAGTTCTAGGACAAGACGTTTCATGCTTAATTCCCTTTTCATCACAATAAGTCATGAAGAGTTGGTTAATAAACTTACCACCTCTATCACTTCTTATTCTCAAAATCGAAAAACCCTTTTCTTTTCAACTCTTTTTCGAAAAATCTTAAAATGAGAAAAAGTTTGATCTTTATTTTGCAAAAAGAAAACCCAAGTAAAACGGGAAAAATCATCAACCAAAACAAATGCAAATCTACTTCCATTTAAACTTTTAGTTTAGTTGGTCCAAAAAGATCCATATGAATTAATTCTAAAGGCCTAGTTGACATGATATCCTTGATTGGTTTAAAGGAAGACTTGGTTTGTTTCCCAAGTTGGCACGCACCACAAATGCGGTCTTTCTCAAAATTCAAGCAAGGTATACCCTTCACCAATTCCTTTGAATTAATCCTAGAAATATGGTCAAAAGATGCATGTCCTAATCTTCTATGCCAAAGCCAAGAATTTTCATCAAAAGCATTCAAGCATTTAGTAGAACAATCTAAATTAAGCATGTCAATAATATAAACATTATTATCACGAAAACCGGTAAGAATACAATCATTAGATTTAACATCAAAAATCTTGCAAGAAGTATCATCAAAAACAACTTTAAGTCCACGGTCACAAAGTTGGCTAATGCTAAGCAAATTATGTTTCAAACCATCAACTAAAACAACATTCTCAATAATAGGAGATGCACCAATTTGAATGTTACCTATACCGATGATAGTTCCTTTGGAGTCATCCCCGAAGGTGACGGTGCCACCTTCCATGTACCTTGATAGGGTTGTGAAGTTGTTGATGTCCCATGTCATGTGTCTTGAACAACCACTATCAAGGTACCACCGCTCCCTACGTCTTGGAGCTTTGGTGTGTACCTACATCAAACAATTTAAGACTTGATTTTGGTACCCACATTTTCTTGGGTCCTCTAGGGTTAGTGTCATGAACCCAAACAAGATTATTTGTTCTATTTAGTTGATCATAACAAAACTTAGCTAAATGTCCATTTTTACCACAATATGTGCATCTATATACTCTACCATATTTAAAAGCATAGTGGGTGTGTGATTTGTGAGCATGAGCATTGTGAGCATGAGCATGAGAGGTGTTAGCATGAGAATTCTTAGCTTGTGAAGTGTTAGCATGTGAAGTGTGCTTTTAGAAAACATGTTCTCAAGTTTCTTAGTATTGAAAGCACAATCATTTAAAACTTTTTCGAAATCATTCATTTTGGATTTAAAAGAAGAAATTTCTTTTTCATCAATAATAGGAGATTTTGCCTTACAAGAACTCTTGTAGGCACAAAATTCTTTTTGCATGGAAATGAAATTAGAAGAAACATCATCTTTTTCTTTAGAAACAATGGCAAGTTGATTCTCAAGAAAAGCAACTTCTTTTTGTAATTTTAAGCATTCAAGTTTCTTATTATCATAAGTTTCAGAAAGTTCTACAAAGGCATGAACTAGAACTTCCTTACTTAGTTCATCATCTTCATCATCATGGGATTGAGGGGTTACCTTAGGTGTGTTTGCCATGAACACATATTAGCTTGATCCACCTCCTCTTCGGACTCGCTTTCCGAATCCCATGTTGCTTTGTAGGCTTTCTTCTCCTCCGGTTTCTTTGGCTTGAAGGAGGAAGTCATCTTCTTCTTGAACTCCGGACAATCCGCCATGATATGTCCGGGTTTGCGGCAATTATAGCAAATGATCTTCCGCTCCTCTTTGCCTTCGAATTTTCTCCGGAAGTTGAACTTATTCTTTCGGTACAACCTCTTGACATTCCGCACAAGTAGAGTTAGCTCCTCATCTTCTTCTTCGTCTTCATCATCGTCATCATTGGTGGATGAAGTCTTGAAGGTTATGGATTTCTTCTTTGAAGTAGTGGCTTCTTCTCTTGCCTTCTTCTCCATCTCATGGGTCTTTAGGTTCCCAATGAGACTAATGATGTCCATCTCGTCCTTGTCGTTCAACTCCTTTAATGTGGTGGCCTTGATCTCCCATGAAGAAGGAAGCGCCCGAATCACTTTCCGCACCTTTTGATCGTTGGAGATGTCATCACCTAATGAAGAAAGATCATTAGTGATTTTAGTGAAACGAGTAATCATATTATCAATAGATTCTTCATCAAGCATTTTGAATGACTCATATTGGGACCTCAAGAGATCTATTTAGCTCTCTTGACTTGTGAAGTCCCTTCGTGTGTGACCAATAAATGTTGCCAAATCTCATAGGCGGATTGGCAATGAATTACCCGTGTAAGGTCATCCTCATTCAAGGCGGTTAATAGGGAGTTTTGGGCTTTGGAGTTAGCCTCATATTCTCTAAAGTTGAAGTCGGTCCAAGTGCTCTCATCACTATCGGATGCTACATAGGGTTTAGTCAAGGACTTGGCCACTAAGCTACCCAAAGATTGCAAAAATATAGTCATCCTAACCTTCCAAATTGGGAAATTAAGTCCATCAAATTTAGGAGGGGTTTTGATGTTATCGGCCATGTTTACTAGTGATGAATGAATGAATGAATGAATGTTGATTAGCAAATATTAAGGATCTCTCTATGGATGTTAAGCCAAACCTAGAGTCCAAGCTCTGATACCAATTGAAAATCACCTAGAGGGGGGGTGAATAGGTGATGATGCTAATCAAAGGGCAAATAAAAAATTTAAAGCTACAACAATCACAATCAAGAATCACAAGATGAATGCAAGCAAGTATGACAATGAGTATGATGAGCAAGTAATAAGTGCAAGCAAAGTAGAGTAAGGAATGCAAGAATGTAAACCAATCGCAAACACAAGGATATGTTATCGAGGTTCGAGCACCCAGCTCTACTCCCCGCCTTCCCCAGAAGGATTCTAGCTACTTCCACTATCACAAAGATCTCAAATACAATGGAGTACCCAACTCCTACAATCTCAAGTACAAGTAATTTCCTTGGTAGTCAAAAGACCACAAACTCTCTCTTTCAAATATCTCTTCCCTTACAAAGGTCCTTAGAGAATATTGAGTAGGAATGAAGCTCTTGTGTGTAAGGAGAAAAGAGAATTAAATCAGAGAGTATTTGAAAAACCCTTCAGAAAATCAGTGAGAAATTCAGCACAAAAACAAGAAACAAGTCTCTTTTGAAAGCCTTAAACTTTTGAATTTTCTAGCAATAATTGTTGTCTCAAATCTCTCCCCAAACACCCCTATTTATAGGAGAGGGCTAGGGTTTAGCGAAAAACATAATTACTGATGTTTAGGAGGTAATTAGATCAAAATATATCCTTAAACGAATTTTTAAACACAAAAGACAAAAATAAACAGCTCACTAAAAATCTGCCCGTTACTGTTCAACGGACACATCGGTCGACTGGGCCGGTCGACCGGTAGATCAAAAATTTGACCGTTATAGGCTAGCGGTCGACCGACCCGGTCGACTGAGAAAACCTGTGAGTAAAAACAATATCTCGGTCGACCGCCCCGGTCGACTGGCAGACATGCACACTGATACGTGCCTCTGCCAGAACTGCGGTCGACTGGTCCGGTCGACCGGACCAAACTGACACAGACTCGGTCGACTGTCCCGGTCGACCAGATCAGGTCAAAAATCAATTTTAAGAAAGAAAACAAAGAGGATTTTGATTTTAACAAAATACTTTTGAACAGGGAATAGTATAAAATATAAAGATGTATCTGTAGGCAAAAACTTGTATGCAAAATATTTTTGTATAATTTATAAGAAATTATTTGGAACGAGCATGTGCGCAAAAACATGTGTGATAGAGCTTCAAACCTATCCACTATTCTTTAACATACTATTAACTGAAAAACAAATTACATGAAGACTTCTTGTGCTATCTTCAAGTCTTTGAGCCATCCAATGCCTTGCTAGTGCCTTCTCTTCTATGATCCTTCCTTGATGTGCAATTTGCCTTCCTTGCTTTGTGGAACTTAGAAGTTCTTGCAATAGCTAAGCAAATGGTCTCTAAACATGGTACAAACCTGAAACTCATCTTAACAAACTTGTTAGTACCAAATAGCTCTAATTTGGTTTGTCATCATCAAAACACAAAACAATTGGAGAGTGTAACCTCTTGGGCCAACATGAAGTGTGCATATTTCATCAAGGTAAGAATCAAGATTAAATTACTTTGACAAATTATCTTCCTAACCCTAAAAGTCAAACAAGTAATCTTATTTTGAAAGTATAAGAAATCCTAATTATGATTATCCTATTCCTTAAAATTGACTTAATTTCTTACAAAAAATATGTCAAAATATTGTTTCTATTTTCAAAAAGTTTTAAAAATAAAGAAAATGTTAATTTTTTCTTTTTTCTTTATAAAAAGAAAAACCTAAATTATGTAGACCCTCCCCCACACTTATCTCATGCATTATCCTCAATGTATGAATTAATGCATAGATGTATGAAAAAGAAGAAAGGAAGGAAAATATTACCTTAAGGTGGTGGTTCCGATGGTGGTTTGATTGGTCCACGAAATGCGACCCAATCGAATTTTCGTGGAGCTCAGAGGAACCCACCAGAAATCTCTCTTATATAACCCACTAAAATGATGTATATATGAACGGTTTTTATTAAAAATTTAACCCCATCTAATTTTCAAATTTTATAATAAATTTCGGAGTCAATTTTGTCAACACCCTTGTCTCAAAATGGAACGTGAAAAGATGAAATGATTGACTTGAACTTAGTAAGTATGGGAACTAATACCGACTCAGGAAAGTGACTTAAGCCAAGTAAAGGTTCAAGAGTCGAGATTGGTTCAGGAAGTGGGTCCAAATCAAGAAGATAAAACTCAAGTCCACATTCATTTTTCCACAATGGAATGTGACTTAATATTGGTGATTCAAGTTCAAGAATGACAGGTGTGGGAATCAAGACTAACTCTAAAATATTATTAAAGTTGGGTAACAGAATAGGAGTCAATATTGATTCGGGAATTTGAACTGGATCACAAATTGAGAATCTAGGTCACATTTCTCATTGAGTTCAATTTCATAAAAATGAGATGCCAATTTGTCAATGGGACTTTCAAAAGTATGAAATTGGTCAAGTTCAATATGATGATCATATAAAATTGGTGATTTAATTTCATGATGAACTGGCACAGGATCCAATGTTGACTTGAAAAAAAGATTGAAATCAAGTGAAGACACCTGAATCATTATTGAATCAGGAAGTAGAATTGAATCACCAAGTTGAGGTTCAGGATCATATCATTCTCAAGTTCAATTTTAGGAAAGAGATAACTTGCCAAACTGTCAATGTCATTTTTAAAATTTAGACTTTGGGTAAGTTCAAATGGTAGTGTTGAAATGGAATCTTGTTTTCCAAAATAACATGATTATTCGGCTCTAACAGAATGGTTAGCGACTTCATAAATTGTCAAACGGTGAGAATGGAGAGTTTGGACCATCATATCTATGTCATGATTAGAGCGATTTGAGCCTGAGTCATAGCTTCAAGCATCTTTTTATTGTTGATTCGTTCATCGTTTTGTTACGATTGAACTTGAAAAGATGAAGTGTTATTTTGGAATTTGTGATGAGATCGTGAGTCCGTCAGATTTTGTAATTGTTGCTTGGACTCACGCATACTCATTTCTAAGATTGAAGGTTTTCTATTTTGAACTGGTGAAACGGAGTATGAACCTTGAAAATATTGTGGACAAGGTGGATAAGGAGGACAAGTTGGTTGAAAATTGAACTCAGGGGAGGTGAATCCCCATTGACTCTGTGATGAGTTAAAATTATTCTAGAAATTATGGTTAAAAGATTGGGGGCATGGGTTATATTGATTCGGATTAGTCCAATCTGGTACATTAGGTTAGTTAAAGTTATGATATGCCAGGTTGGTAATATCCGAAAAAGAGGTTGGGGTGTAATATGGATTATCATTAAAATTAAAAAATTGTTATTATAAGCCATTCACACAAGAAATGTCAAACACAAATAAAGAAAAACAAACAAATAAGTAAACAAATAAAAAGAAAAAATCTAATCTAAGTTAGGGTAAACCTTAGACCTAGACGACTCCTAACTGGTTGACTATCCACAGGGGGTATACTGTCGATTCTGACCATGACTTAATCGACCAGGTAGGGGTAAAATTGGTGGGAGGTATCCGCGCAGAAGCGATGGGCCTAATTAAGCCAAACCACCAGCCTTTGGGGTTTCGCCCCTCAATCCCCAACCTTAGTCACCGATTTCGCAAGAGTTGATTCAAATCAACTTCTCCTTAGGTCAATCTCCTATTTGAGTCCGAGATGCCCCTAGGGCCAACGTCTACTCAGTTTAAGTTAGGCTTGGGTTAGTGAGTGAGGAGATTGTTTGTGGGCTAAGAGAGGGTAATAACTTTCTCACTTTATCTTGTTTATAGGACAAGCCCTTAAATCAATTTAGTACAATGTACAAGTATATAGAAAAAAAGTAACACTCAAGCAATATTTCATACATGAATGAACCTTATACTAAATGCTATGCACGCATACCTTGGCTCCAATACTCTTCAACAGTAAATAGAAAATGTAATGAAATAGACACGTACCTAAATACAAAGTCTAAATCATTTTTAGCATTTACAATCAATTTTTTACTGTTGTGTTAGAAATATATATACAGTGAATCAAATAAGGAGATAGATGCTACAGATATTAAGCTATGCAATTCCGCCAACCTGCAGAAAATACAGGTCAGTAGTTCACTCGATTGCCACAGGAATGTAGCAAATCTGAGGGCTTCTAGGCTCTACTTTCTTGAGCAGAGTCCAGGGCACTTATATGTCCATTGTAGCAAAAATTCCTTGTTGTTAAATCTGTACACCAAAAACAAAGAAGAAGTTTAACTCAAAATGTAAACTTTAAAGAGAGTTATTTACCGTCCCTCCCCGACAACGGCGCTAAAATTTGATTAAGGTTGTACCTGCACAAAAATACAAAATTTCAGAACTTTAAAATAGAGATGCATAAGTGCTCAATTCTACCGCGATAGCAAGTGGCTATGCAGGTCGTGATCCACAAGGAGGGACTCGCGATGGAAGCTTTTTAGTAAGTTCTCTTTTAAGCTACAATAAATGGTTAAAATTCTTCTTTTAGTTTTTAAAAAAGGTGAAAATGGAGTTAAAGTCAAGTTAGGAAGAAAGTGATAGAATGAGAAGATGGAGAAAATAGAAGTGATATGTACACAGAAATTGAAAGAGTGAAAGAGATTTGGGTGATTATGGTGTTGGTGTTCTACACTAAAAGTTACAAGAAAAGAAAGAAAAACTAAACCTAAAAAACATACCTCTTCGGTGCCTCTTACCTTTTATCCGTATCGACGATGTACCTTTTTTTGAAGGCGAGCGAAGCATGGCAAATGAGATCTTCCCCATTCCCAATTTACACTATAAAATGAAGGGGCGAGCTATGCTATCATAGAAATGGATATCCATCACCATAAGCCATCAACGACACTTGCAAGGATAAGGCAACTTCGAGACTATCGGTTTCATTTGGATCCACAAACACAAAAGAAGGAAACGAACAAAAAACAAGAATAGAAAAGAAAAGGAAACGTCGATTCGATTCAAATAACAATGGAAGAAACGATCACTTACACGATATCACCTTCAGTACAAGCTTGCTCTCATTCCTCCTTGAAAGTCTCCTCTCCTCTCAGTTACATAAATAAAATGAAATTTACATAAAAGAAAACTAAAAACCTAAGTTACAAACTATAAATTAGCCTAAGTTCTACTCTCTGCTTGGTCCTTCCTCCTTTTGCCTTTGAGATTATAGGTATTTATAGGAGAAATGCAGAGGTTAGAGGAGTATGAGGATAAGGGAAGCTGGCTATTTTTGAATTTGAATCCTCCTCTTATCTCCAAACTTGATTTGATGTGGATATTCAGTTCTGATCTGCAACTTATTTGCGTATTGTTTACTAAATATAGCTTATCAAATGACAGAATTAGAAACAATGATCAACTTAAGGTTGTAGCTCTTTAAGGCCTCTTTTTAGATCATCTTGACTCATATGATTTGAGTTCTAGTAGCGAAAGTTATGATTGAAATACTAAAATGTATCTAGCCAGAATCTGAGTCAAAATTGCTTCATCTCATCTACTGATCTTCTCTCTATCCATTTATCCTTTAGATTTGGACTCTATATTTGACGTTATCCTCGGTTGATCTTTAGCTTTAACCACTTGATTCACCAAAAACTGAATTTAACCAACTAAATTTGGGATTATCCTCCTCTAACCAAATAGATCTAGTTAAATCTGAATTTAACTGATATTTATTTAATTTTATCCTCTTTCTCCCCATGATTATCTTCTGCAAAATAAACATTTAAGATAAGGAATTTAACAGATTTATTACATGATAAATGTGGATATGTAATAAAGAATAATATAATAAATGTGTGCAATCAATGATGGATATGTCGATGACCTTGAGGATCAAAGTTGATTGATAGGATGAGAGGACTTACTTTTGGTTTATTGAATTTATGGTTTATGGTATCGGATATAGACTTAGTAGTTGATGTTCGCGATGACTATTGAGATCCAGAGTTGATGGATCAATTACAGATATAATATCGGTGGATGACATTTTGATTGATTCTAAATGGGACTATATTGTAAAGAATCAGTGTTTCAGACTTGTTATCGTATTAATTCATGTTACTGAAAATTATTGAGAAAATATTGTCAGACCGTAACACATGCATTGTTCCATTGTTTTACCATTTACATGTTGATATTGTCCCTATTGTTATTGTTACCTGATTGAGAAGGGATTTGTGAATTGAAAATAAAGATATTAAAGTCAGAAATATCTTAGTCTCTTCTCAATATAACTGCGTAGTAAAGACTAGACGAGTCATCCATAGGGAAGGATATGATGGAAGATTTTCAGAACGATTTCTCTAACAGTTAGCTTGGAAAAAGAGATAATGATTAACGAAAGAGATTTAATTAAGCAAAAGAATTATAGTCCACTAATTATCTGCCACAACCAAAGTATTAGTCTTAAAAGAGTGAACATCATGTTGAATCCATGAAAAATTTTCTACCCTAGGGTTTTAATTGATACTCAAGCAACATGAGTAAAAATATAGTAAACCCTAATTAGTGTGCAATATTTAAAATTAAACATTAGTTCATCCTAATTTCTAAGCATAGCATAAGAAAATTCTTTTTTAAACTTAACATGATGCTATCAAAGTATTTAAATATGAACTATGAATAACCATTAAGAAGTGCAACCTTAAATTAGTTAATCCTAATTATTTATTCATCTTCAAGAATACCAATTTAATCATAGGATTTTTTACAAGCATAGATTTCAATCAGTTCATGTTTTAAACTAAACTTAAGTTGATCGAGAGATTAGCAAGCTATAAGTTTAATTAGTTACTCATAGTTTTATTTTTATTTTCAATTTTTATTATGAATGAGAAAAGTTGCATCAAAATTAAAAGAAGAAAAACAAATAAGCTAAAACAAAAAAAACTAAACTGAATTGAAAAGGCAAGAAGAGTAAAAGGAATAAAGAACTTTATTTTATTGGATGTCACCGGCCAATTACAAAGCTCTTCGCTTCTTCAATAATATTCTTCTCTAAATAAAAAATGAAATAATACAAGAAAATTCAGAAAGAAAAGAGAATCTAAAGAAATCATAAGCTTGAGCTTCTAGATCTGCCCTCTTCTATTGCTCTACAGGAATTTTTATAAGAGATTTGAGAATTAGAATCTCAATACAACTCTACCACAGAAACACGGCGCCAACTGACTCCATAATGCCACGAAAATGCGATTTTTGCCACGTTTCTGCGGTAAAAGCGTGGCCAATGGCCACGCGCTTTCGTGCGTGGCCTCCTCTGGTCTGTCCATCTGGAAATCTATCCTCAGATCTTGAATGTGGGCTCTGAATACAACGATCTCTTTAAACGAATTGGAGACTAAGCTATCTCCAAATCTGAATCAAAATTCAGATTTTCTTCCCTTTATCTCCATCTTGTAGTGTAAGCAACCATGTTCAAATAGAAGCCCACCCATATCTTAAATTAGGATTAGAATCCATCTTATTCTATCCTTCTCCTCCTTTAGATTAATCCAAATTTAAATGGGATAGAAAAGATGCGTCCTTTATCTTTCCTAATTAATCTTTATTTTTATATTTCTTGTAGGCTTTTGGCTTCTTTGGGCTTCTCTTGGGTTTTCTTGGATCTTAGAGGCTTGCACATTACTAAACAATAAATGAATTAAATAGTAATGTGTTATAAAAATTAAGAATGAAAATGTGAATGAAAATATGCATTTTTGATGACGGCTCACACCCCCACACCTATCTTTTTGCTCGTCCTCGAGTAAAAATAAAAAAAACTAATCTAACTATCCTAGTATCACTTTCGTAGGTACCATGATTGGACTTAGCATGTGCAACAAGCCGTTAAACTTCTAAATTACCCCTAGAGGATGAGTGTTGTCTCGTGAGAGTTTTTAGTAGATTACACCCACAAAATCTATAAAAAAGAAAAATAAAATGTTAGTATTTTGAAATTCCATTTTAAAAGAGGGAAAATATTTAAAATATCTTTGTAAAAATTAAGCAATTTATAAATTTTTAGGATTACCAAATTGATCATTCTTATACCTAGTCTTTATTCGAGTATTTATTTATCAATTTAGGTTAGGATTCAAACTGGATTTCTCATAGAGTCTATTATCTTTACCCTAAGTCATATGTATCTTTGTGAGATGAATTTTTTTTTACTTGGGATTCTTCAACTAAAACTCTTATGTCGTATATATTTATTACTTTTCTCTTTTTTTTGTAAGAAGTTTGAAGTATTACCACTTCGTTGCCCTTTAAGCACTTCTCTTTCTTTAATATGTATAACTCATCTAATATTCTTTTGTGTAGGTATCAAGGCTTCTTGAGGCCCTAAGACCTAACTAGTTGATTATTAGATATGTTAGTACATATATTATATATTTATTTTTTCAAACTTACCTAATTATATTTCGCGTAAATACCAAGGCTTTCTTGGCCAAAATACCAACTTATTAATAATTAGATTTGTTTATTTATATACTCTTATCTTAAGACACAAGAGTTTTTGTTTTGAATCCCAAATATGTAAGTGTATAAAGCATGCATATGTCATTAAGGTAAAGATATCAAGACTAAATTATTTTTTTAATTTTTCCTCCTGCCCTTAAAAATAAAATAAATACTTTTATTTTGACCAAGTAGTCAGAAATCCTAATTTTGATTTTTTTGTTCCTTAAAATTAACTTAATTACTTACAATTAACTTAATTACTTACAATTAACTTAATTACTTACAAAAGATATTTCAAAATATTATTTCCTTTTTCAAATTTTTTAAAAAAAGAAATTTAAAAAATTTAACCTATGTTAATGTGTTAATGTGTTAACCCTCCCGCACACATATCTTATGTATTGTCCTCAATGTATGAATGAATGTATGAATGCATGAAATAAAGTGTAAAAAGAAGAAAAAAGCAATAATAATAATATACAAATATATGTATAACACATGCATCTCCCTCAACTAGATTTTTTTAGGATTCATTCCTCTAACTCGTTTCCCATCATTTCAATGGGTTCTTTTTATAAGGCATAATGGGAAGGCCAATGTTTTCATTTTAGCTCTCTTCCTCCCCAGTCTCATCTACCTTAAGCTCTTCTTTCTCAGATGTCCACATCCATTATTCAAAAATTGATTACTATCACACCTTTCGGTTGCAACTTCCTCACTGGGAATGCCCAAGAATTCTACCTCAGTTCCATATATCTCTTTAAAACTTAGATCAACACTTTTTCCTGAAAGTGTATAATTAACTAAAATATCCCTAATCAGTTCATCCAAACATAGGAGTTCTTTTCATAGAATTTTTCAAAGGTTAAGTCAATCGGAGGTTCTTGAATTATATTCTCATGCGATATATTACTGATTGGCTCATCGATAGTAAGGACACTCAAATCAAATTTTCTTTTTTTAAAGGGGACTTTAAAATTAGAATCTCCAACATGTGTATTCTCATTAATATATCGCACTTCTCCTCAAATAATTCATCAAGAAATAGAGACTCATTCTTTATACCTTCACTTTCTTCTTTACAATTGCTCTCAATGAAGTTTACCTCAAACGTTTAGTCTTTTATCTTACGAGGTTGACATTGACTTTTTTAGTCATGTCTCTAAAGGTCAACCTTATTGATCCGTTCCTACAATTTATGATTGTATTTGTAGTTGCAAGGAACAGACACCATTAGATAACGGGAGTTTGAGACCTAGGAGTTGATATAAGTTGGGTCTTAAGAACAATAAAATCTACTGGCTAGATAAACTCCCCAACCCAGATAAGGACATCGGTAATTCTCCTTCGGAAATTTTTACGGACCGATCAGTTAATTGAATTGTAATTTTAGTAGGACTAAGCTCGCCCAACCCAAATTGTTTGTAGATTGAGAAAGGGAGTAAGTTAATACTTGCTCCCAGATCAAGAAGTGCATGATTACAGTTTGACCTACTATGCAAGAACTGGTAGGGGAACTGGGATCCTTGTACTTGACAAGAATTTGGTTGGACAATAGCTCACTAATGTTAGTGGCTAGAAAAACCTTCTTGGGCACATTAGTCTTTCTCTTCTTGGTGCACATGTCCTTAAGAAATTTAGCATAGCTAGGGACTTGTTGGATTGCATCAAGAAGAGGTACATTGATCTTGACTTGATTAAAAATCTCACATACCTTATCCATTTGTGCACTTTGTTTGTTTTTAAACCAATTTGGGTAGGGTGCTATAGGCTTGTGCATATTTTCCTCTAACTTGTCTTTTTTAGTGTTGTCGGAGTCAAGTTGAGGTGGAGTGGGATTAGGAGAGGTGAATGCTTGTTTTGAACTTGATGGTGTTGATACTTAGTTTTCAACTTGTTTTTCCAATCGCAATGTATGAATCAAATTACATTGGTTCATATGATCCTCTTGAGTCAAGTGAGCTTGACTAAAGTTCCTAGAGTTTGCTATCGGTTGACTAAATAAAGTTACTTTGGGCTTTTCACTTAGGAAGCCGGCCAACTGACTCATTTGGACCTCTAACCTCGATATGGCTTGTCCTGTGTTTTGCATGAAAGATGCAAGAATCTTCTCAAAATCGGTTGAGTTCTTTTCAAAGTGGGGACCTTGGGGAACATGGTTGGGAAATGTTTGTTGATAATTGAAAAAATTGGACTGATTGTTGGAAGGAGGGAATTGTATATTTTGGCTTCATTAGAAATTCAGGTGAATCCTCCAGCCAGAATTGTACGTTAGAGCGTAGGGAATGTTGACGGGCCTTGTGAATGCTGCATTCATATTTTTGGGCAACATTTGATGAGCTAAAAAGACAGAACATTTCTTGAACACGTGATTCATGACTTGACAGTAAGTACAGCCCGCCGAAAGTATTGGGCTGACTTGGTTCACCGAGACTGGCTCTTTAGTTTCTAAAATTTCTAGTCTTCGCATCACAGCAACTAGTTTTTGCTTCGGTAGCTATATTTGCCTCAATGGAATGGACATCTCCTTTAGAAGAGCTAGAATCGTTAGCCATAAATTTTTCCGGATTTGGTCCCACTGGATGGTCTTATCAGCTAAATCTTCTATGTTTCCCACTTCTTCGTATTTCACCGTGTTTCTCTTTTCATTCTTTGTTTTCTTTTCTTTTCATTCTTTAAAACATTGAAGAAACTTTTAACATACACGTGAATATACTGTGTAAGCTTCTATCGCTTCCCGTCCTTGTGGGTTCAACTCGTTTTAGCCTTTATGCTATAACGGAAGAATCGAGGAAGTCAAAGCACACACTTTAAATCTTGATTTCAAAACATACACTTTTTATGCGCGATTTTCCCCCGATCAATTACACCCACAAAATCCATAAAGAAAGAAAAATAAAATGTTAGTATTTTTGAAATTATTTTAAAAGTGGGAAAATATTTGAAATATCTATGCAAAAAATAAGCAATTTATAAGATTTTAGGATTACCAAATTGATCATTCTTATACCTAGTCATTATTCAAGTATTTATTTATCAATTTAGGTTAAGATTCAAACTGAATTTCTTATCGAGTCTATTATCTTTACCCTAAGTCATATGCATCTTTGTGAAATGAATTTTTTTTTTTACTTGAGATTCTTCAACTACAACTCTCATGTCGTATAAATTTATTACTTTTCTCTTTTATTTTTTGTAAGAAGTTTGGAGTATTACCAATTCGTTGCCCTTTAAGTACTTCTCTTTTTTTTTTTAATATGTGTAAGTCATCTAATATTCTTTCGTGTAGGTGTCAAGACTTCTTGAGGCCCTAAGACCTAACTAGTTAATTATTAGATATGTTAATACATATATTATATATATTCTTTTTTAAACTTACCTAATACATTTCGCGTAAATACTAAGGCTTTCTTAAGTCAAAGTACCTAGCTAATTAATAATTAGATTTGTTTATTATATATACTTTTCTTAAGAAGAGATTTTGCTTTAAATCCCAAATGTGTAGTGTATAAAGCATGCATATTTCATTAAGGTAAAGATATCAAGACTAAATTACTTTTTCAATTTTTCCTCCTGACCCTAAAAATAAAACAAATACTTTTATTTTGACCATGTAGTCAGAAATCCTAATTTTGATTTTTCTAATCCTTAAAATTAACTTAATTACTTATAAAAGATAAGTCAAAATATTATTTTCTTTTTCAAAAATTTTTATTTTAAAAAATTTTAAAAAAATTTTTAAAAAAATTTAACCTATGTTAGTATGTTAATGTGTTAACCCTCCCCCACATCTTCTCATGCATTGTCCTCAATGTATGAATGAATATATGAATACATGAAATAAAGTGTAAAAAGAGGGAAATAATAATAATAATAATATACAATATATATACAACACATGTAACTCTCCCTCACCTAGATTTTTTTAGGATTCATCCCTCTAGCTCGTTTCCCATCATTCCAATGGGTTCTTTTTGTAGGGCACAATGGGGAGGCTAATGTTTTCATTTTAGCCCTCTCAACCCCAGTCTCATCTTCCTTAAACTCTTCTTTCTCATATGTCCACATCTATTATTCAAAAATTGATTACCATCACACTTTTCAGTTGAAACTTTCATACTAGGAATGCCCAGGAATTCTAGCTCAGTTTCATACATCTCTTCAAAACTTAGATCAACACTTTCCCCTGAAAGTATATAATTAACTAAAATACCCCTAATCGTTCATCCAAACACAGGAGTTCTTTCTCAAAGAGGTTTTCAAAGGTTAAGTCAATCGGATGTTCTTGAATTATATTCTCATGCGATATATCATTGATTGGCTTATCGACAGTGAAGACACTCAAATTAAATTTTCTTTTTTAAAGGAAACTTAAAATTAGAATCTTCAACATGTATCTTCTCATTTATATAATCGCACTTGTCCTTAAATAATTCATCAAGAACTAGAGACTCATTCTCTCTACCTTCACTTTCTTCTTCACAATTGTTCTCAATAAAGTTTACCTCAAACGTTTGGTCTTTTATCTTACAAGGTTATTTTTCTAGATTAAAGACATTGACCTCTTTAGTCATGTCTCTAAAGGTCAACCTTATTGATCCGTTCTTACAATTTATGATCACATTTGCAGTTGCAAGGAACGGACACCCTAAGATAACGAGATTTGAAACTCAGGAGTGGATACAGGTTGGATCATAAGAACAATAAAATCTACTGGGTAGATAAACTTCCCAATCATGATAAGGACATTGGTAATTTCTCCTTTTAGAATTTTTACAGACTGGTCAGCTAATTGGATTGTAATTTTAGTCGTACTAAGCTCGCCCAACCCAAGTTGTTAGTAGACTGAGAAAGGGAGTAAGTTAATACTTGCTCCCATATTAAGAAGGGCATAATTAATTACAGTTTGACCTATTGTGCAAGAAATGAGAGGGCAACTGGGATCCTTGTACCTTACAGGGATTTGATTGGACAATAGCTCACTAATGTTATTGGTTAGATAAACCTTCTTGAGCACATTAGTCATTCTCTTCTTAGTGTACGAGTCCTTAAGAAATTTAGCATAGGTAGGGACTTACTGGATTGCACTAAGAAGAGATACATTGATCTTGACTTGATTAAAAATCTCACGTACCTTATCCATTTGTGCACTTTGTTTATTTTTAAACCTATTTGGGTAGGGCGTTGATTAAGTTTTTACCTGCACACAAAAATACAGAATTTCAGAAATACAAAATAAAGAGTGCAAGTACTCAATACTACCACAATAGCAAGTGGCTATGCGGGTCATGATCTATAAGGGGGGACTAGCGATGGAAGCTTTTTTGCAAGTTCTCTTTTAAGCTAAAAAGAACGGTTAAAATTCTTCTTATAGTTCTTGAAAAGAATAAGAAAAATAAGTTATAGTTAAGTTAAGAAGAAATTGGTAGACTGAAAAGGTGAAGAAATTAGAAAATAGATTTATACAAAGAGATTAAAAAGAGTGAATAGAGTTAAGAGTTGATGGTGATCTAAACTAAAAATTAAAAGAAAAGAAAGAAAACCTAAAAGAAATACTTACTTACCTCTTTGGTACCTGCTTACCTTTGACTCATATCCATGATTTACTTTTACATGAAGGCAAGCGAAGTATGACAAATAGGATCTTCTCCATTCCCGATTTACATAACAAAATGAAGGGGCAAGCAAACTAGCATAGGAATGGCTATCCATCACCATAAGCCATCAACAGCGCTTGCAAGAGCAAGACAATTTCGAGGCTATCGGAGTCATTTGGATTCACAAACATAGCAGAGGAAAGAAAACGAATACAAAAGTAAAGAAGAAAAAGAAACCTTGATTTGATTCAAATAACAATGAAAGAAAAGACTTACTTACACTGGTGTCACCTCCAGTACAAGTTTTCTCTCATTCCTCCATGAAACTCTCCTCTCATCTCAGTTACATAAATAAAATAAAAATTACATGAAAGAAAATAAAAAACCTAAGTTATAAACTACAAAATAGCTTAACTTCTACTTTCTACTTGATCGTCCTCTGTAGTCTCTGAAAACCCAATATTTATAGGCAAAAACCAAGGAGAGCGTATGAAGATATGGGAAGAAATGCTCCCCTAACTGATTCAACAAAGCCGTGAAAATGAGACTTCGGTCGTGTTTTCGCGGCCTAGGTGTGGCCAGGTAGCCATACCTGGGGGGCTACAGCTCCCTGGTTTAGCGATTTACATTTATCTCTTGCTGGATTTTCTGTTTTAGCTCCTGGATTTGATGAAACCTCCTTTGATCTTTGGCTTTGACCAATTGATTGTGAAGATTTATATTAACTAGTTTTCAATCGATTTTATCTTCTCTGATTTGCCTTGATCTGCCCTGATTTTCTGATTTTGAATTAATTTTGAATTAAATTAGAATTTTGATGGGCTTTTGGGCTCGTTTCTCTTCCCTCTTCTTTAACAATGGCCTGCACATTATTAAATAAAAATAAGACTTTTTAATAGGATTTATTAGATAATAAACATGGTAATGTGACAATATATATGCAATATATATAACCGATCAGGCACTATAGGCTTGTGCACATTTTGATCTGACTTGTCTTTTTTAGTGTTGTTGGAGTCAAGTTGAGGTGGAGTGGTATTAGGAGAAGTGAATGCTTGTTTTGAACTTGATGGTGTTGATACTTGGTTTTCAATTTGTTTTCGTGATCCCAGTTTATGAATCAAATTACAATGGTTCATATGATCCTCTTGAGTCAAGTGAGCTTGACTAGAGTTCCTAGGGTTTGTTAGCGGTTGACTAGGTAAAGTTCCTTTAGACTTTTTACTTAGAGAACCAGCTAATTGACTCATTTGGACCTCTAACCTTGATATGGCTTGTCCTATGTTTTGCATGAAAGATGCAAGAATCTTCTCGAATACGGTTGAGTTCTTTTCAAAGTTGGGACCTTGGGAACTTGGTGGAGAAATGTTTGTTGATAATTGAAAAAATTGGACTGATGGTTGGAAGGTGAGAATTGTTTATTTTGACTCCATGAGAAATTCAGGTAATTCCTTCAGCTAGAATTGTAAGTTAGACTGTAGGGATTGTTGGCGGGTCTTGTGAAGACTGCATTCATATTTTCGGGCAACATTTGATGAGCTAAAAAGACGGGACATTCCTCGAGCATGTGGTTCATCGCTTGACAGTAAGTACAGCCCGCCGAAGGTATTGGGCTGACTAGGTTCACCGAGACTGGCTGTTTGTTTCTAGAGCTTCTAATCTTAGCATCATAGCAACTAGTTTAGCTTCGGTAGTTATGTTTGTCTCAATGAAATGGACACCTCCTTTAGAAAAGTTAGGATCGTTAGTCCTAAATTTTTTCAGAGTTGATTCCCACTGGATGGTTTTATTAGCCAAATCTTCATATAATAACTAACCTTTATTTTTGTTCTTTTTCAAAAATCATCCTTGGCACATGAATTCTAATAGGGTTTTCATTTGATATTCTAATCCATCATAAAGAGCTTGGCAGAATCGCCATTTCTCTATCCCATGGTGAGAGCATTGGGCAAAGAGGTCCTTAAAACATTCGAAGTACTTTCAAAAAGGTTCATTAGCTGTTTCCTTAAACTGTAAGATATTTTTCCTAATTTGGGCAGTCTTGTGAACGGGATAGAACTTCTTCAAGAAGGCTTTGATGAAATTATCCCATGATGATATGGAACCGTCTTCTAAACTGTAGAGCTATTTCTTTACTAAGTCTTTCAAAGAGAATGGGACAAAATGTAACTTAACGGTGTCTACTCCTAGGTTGGGTATTTTCATCATTAGACATACTTCCTCAAATTTTCTTATAAAAAAGTATGCATCCTCGGATTCAAATACATGAAACTTGAGAAGAGTGTGTTGGCCCGGAGGCCTTCCTCTCTAGTTTTGATGATGATTAAATCATGTAGTTATGTTTACTAATAATCTTTTGATTTTAGTTTCAGATCATTAAGCAAGATATTAGTTGGTGATTGCTTCAAAAAGAGGAGTTTGGAAGCCTTCACTTGGTGATTCCCGAGCCCGAGCATCAAGATCATACATAGCCATGCTCGTTGGATCACGGAGTTTGGACCGAGTCGACTTGAAGATGAAGATCATCAAGAAGACTTAGGTATCCATAGTTTAGTGTATTTTAGATCCATGTGTAAAGCTTAGAATAGTTGATATGCTCAAGTGCACAACACACATAAGTTTTATGTTTTGGATTTTGTTTTCATGAATAGATTGATCAAAACAAGTTTACTTGGTTTTTATGTATATTAGATGTGTTCAATATACATACATGCTTCATATCTTAAACAAACTTATTTTGATGTGCCTATTCATGAGTTTTAGGAAAAATCAGATTTCCTATTGAAAAATACAAGTTTTAGTTTTTGGTAAAAATGTTAAAACACAAAAATGGTTTCATATGCTTGATATTTGAGCTAAACTTTTTATCACATGTTTATATATCAATGCAAAATGATAAAACTATTTTTGGGTATTTTTACAAGAGATAAAAGAATTTTTAGAAATATTTTTAACACAGTTTTCTGACCCAGAATGTGGCTGACAGGCCAGGTCGGTCGACCGCACGGGTCGACCGCACCAAAGGCCGGTCGACCCTTGTGGTCGACTGACGTGCACAGACTTGTGCACGTTTGGCAGACACAAGGACGGTCAGCCGGGCGGCCGACCGGACCAGAGAGATTTGCTCTCTGGATCTGGGCGGTCGGCCGTGCGGTCGACCGGTTTGCCCCAACGGTCATAATTCTGACCGTTGGCGGTCGGCAGAGCGGCCGACCGCTAGGCCTGTCAGGCTGACAGATCAGCCTAACGGCTAGTTTTGTTTTGGGGCTATAAATACCCCATTGCTTGGTGTTTTTAACCAAGTTTTTATGAGCTAAAATTTCTCTCTATTCTTGGTGTTTAAAAGAAGTTTTCAAAAGAGTTTAAGTGCCAAAAGATTCATCTATTTGTTTTTAAAGTGTTTGTTTATTTCAAAGAAATTAGGTTTTTGGGAATTTGTCTTGATCTAAAATTCTATATTCATTTGATATTTTTCCCAAGAGTTTTTCTTTGATCAAAATACTTGTTTTTCACACTTGAGCTATCTTCTATCCTAATCTATTTAGGATCTTTGTTTGTGGAAAAAGGAAAGAGGTTTGTGGTTGAGACATACCACTTGTTGTAAACCCTTGATTTCTTGTGTTGCTCCCTCTTTGGTAGAGGTTGAGGTTGTTGTATTGGGTTGGTGTTTGCTCCCTCTTTGGTAGAGGTTGAGGCTTGTGGTTTGCTCCCTCTAGTGAGAGGTGGGTTGGTTTGTAAACCCTCTTCGGTAGAGGTGTTGGTTGTTGTTGTTTGGCTACGGGCCTACCCCTCAGTTGTGAGGCGGTGTTTGAGAGAGGAGTTCGGTACTCCCTTTGTTGTAACAAATCCTCCTCGGTGGAGTTCTCTCGGGGGAAATAGTGGATTGGAAATCCTTCACGGTGGTGAAGGCGGGGATGTAGAGCTAGGGGCTCGAACCTCAAAACATATCTTTGTGTTTGCGTTTGATCCATTGTCTCTTAACTCTCTCTCTTTATATTGTGCATAGTATCTTTCATATCATCATATCATATTTGCTTGTATTGTGCCTTGCATTGTTTCATATTGCTTATCATTCTTATATGCTTGGCTTGCTTGTGTGTGCCTCACTTATACTTAACCACAAGAGCTTCATATAGCACCTCAACCCATATCTAGGGGAATCAAGAGGAGTTAGTCCATAGCCCTTCACGGGGAATTCGGCTACACTTGTTGGTTGTATTAAGTGTGTTGCAAAATTTGTTTTAGCTTCCGCATTTAGTTTCTAGATTAGCATTATCACCTATTCACCCCCTCTAGGTGATTTACAATTGGTATCAGAGCCTACGCTCCTGATACTTAGGCTTAACATCCTAGGAGTGAGATCCTTGTTTTGCTAATCTACCATTTGCATTTGCACTTTTGTTTGCTTGCACACATATAGTTTGCACTCATGGATAGCCCTCCTATGTTTGACATTTCTAGACTTGAGATTTGGAAGGTTATGATGAGTTGTCATTTAAAAGCCCTAGGATATAAAGTTCACCTTGCCATTACCAAGGAATCCTTTCTTAGTGATAGCAAGCATATAGAGGCCAATGCAATAGCCCTAGAAGCACTTAGAGCATCACTTCATAAAGATTATTTACATGTGTTTGCTCACTATGATTCAGCTTTCGCAGTTTGGAGTATTTTGACTTCTCCCGAGCTACCAAAGATTATCGAAAAGAAGAGAAGATCTAGAAGAGATGAGTCCGAAGAACTTTGCTTCATGGTCCAAGGGAATGACTCCCTTGAGGTACACTCGGACACTCAACTAGATGCTAGTTCTAATTCATTTTGCAATGAATGTCTAGAGGCACAAGCTATGAATGATGAACTTGCTAGAAATTGTGAAAATTTGATTTCTAAATACAAAATATTGAAAAATGAGAATCTTGCTTTAAAAGAAGAAAAGAAAAATTTGTCATCTAAAATTGAGATTGTTTTGCAAGAGAAGAAAGAGGTTTCTAGTGAATGTGACTCACTTAGATCTCAACTTAATCTTGTTTAAAAGAAAATGATTTGTTGAAAAATAAAAATGATTGTGAAAATATTTTGAAGAAAAATGAAAATTTGTCTTCAAAAATTGATTTTGTTTTAAAGGAAAATGATGCTTTGAAAAATAAAATAATTTCTATTTCAAATGATTTAAATGTTTGTTTAAAGAAAAATGAAGTTTTGCAAAATAAGATTGATGCACATGTTTGCCATGCTAGGGTAGTATCACACACTTCACCTATTGCATGCCACACTTCTTCTTTGATTGATAATGATATTTCCATGCTTAAGAAGAAGGTTGCTTGTTTGGGCTCCACTTTGAGCCAATGTGCCAAGAGCCACACACGTTTGGAATCTTTGTTTTGAAAGAAACAAGTTCCATCTATTATGCATGCACACCCTTCACGGCATACACATGCTCCTCACGGACACCATCAAACTATGTATGCTCATGTGTACACTTGTACACATTGTGGACGTAAGGGTCACCTTGCTAAATTTTGTTATGATCGTATACATGTTTCTAATTTAGCAAATAAATTTGTTTGGGTTAGAGATGATACTAACCCCCATGGACCCAATAAGATATGGGTACCAAAGACCACCCCTCTTGTATTTGATGTAGGAGTGGGCTCTCGCATGACGTGAGAGTAGCGGTACCTTGGAGTGGATGCGTTCCGTACTTAAAGGAGATTATTTGGATGCATCACTTTCAAGGGAAGGTTTGGTGGATAGGACCACCATGTTTTGGAGTCATGGAGAGTTGCCTCATAGGTTTTGGTAACGGTCTCTAACTCCTTATTATTGTTTACATGCTTTCCATTTCATTGTTTATAACATGTTTTATTGTTTAGTGATTATCATGTAAATACCATGTTTATTAGACCATTGACATACATGTATAGTATTTGAGACACCCATGTTTATATAGACCCATATTTTGTGTTCTCATCGTTTGTTTAGCTATCATGTTTATCATAGGTTTAATAATATGTGGATTTGTATAATAATCATGTTTTTATTTTTCATGATGATCTTTATCTTGTTTTGATGCTTCATGTTTTGAATATATATTTAAATGTTAGTTTTCATTAAAACTTGGTATATACTTGTGCATATAGTGGGCCACAAATAAATCTATATATGTTTGAGCTTGAATGTTTATTTGAACCCATTAGATGTGCTAGTATAGTCTAGTTTTGATGATCCATGCATTTTAAACTTGTATTCCAATTTTTAGATTTATTTTATGTATATGAGTTTTCATTTCATGTATATGTCTATTTTGCCAAACTTTAAGATATACATGTATACCCCTTGAGTCATTTGCTTTTCATGCAAATCTTTATTGTGGACTCAAATTGTGTTTAGGGATATGTATGTATTCTTTTTGTGTTGACAAATCATATATATACCTTGAAATGAAATTTGTTTTAATGAAAATTTAGTTTTTCATGATTCCATGTGTTTATATTTAACTTCATGTATATGTCCATTTTATCCAAATTATTGTTTATACATATGTATCCTTTTGAGCCACGTGCCTTCATGCATATATCTTTGTGGACTCGTTGTGTTTAGATATGTATGTATACTTTAATTTGTATAGGACATACATATACCTTGAAGATTAAATAGTTTTGATGAATTTCATGTTTTCGTGTTTTAAGGAATATTGAGCTTAATTGTCAATTTTCATGATTATATGTTTCACATAACACTTGCACACTCACCTCTTTTACAATGTTTCTCATGATTGTGTTTTCATGAGTATGTTTGAGCTTAATGGATTTTGAGTGTTTTACTGCCATGTGGATTTCATGTTTCATGAAAAATAATTTTGTTTTATTCCTTACTTGAAGGATTTCGTACTAGTTTACAAAATTTTCCTTTTAACTAGTTGCGATATTCTTCATTTTAGTAGAAGTTTTCAAACACACTTTATTTTTCAAATCTATTTTTTTTGAAAACCCCTACCATCCACGGGCGGACGGATGGGAGATCATGCTCATGTATACTTTATATTGAAAATCATTTTAAACTTGAACATGATTGGTGGATAGTTATATGATGTATACACTTGATGATTATTGTTGTTTCAATTGGTATCATTGAAATTCTTTCAATTGGTATCAATTTTGACCTTTCTTGTATACTCATATATGTTTGTATGTATGTATGTTTTTCAATTCCAATAGTATCAATTTCGATTGGTATTAAATTTTTCATACATATATATTTTGTTTATGCTAAAGCTTGAGCTTCAACTTTGTTTCAATTGATTCAATTTTCAATTGGTTTCTTAAACAAGCTTATGCATGTGTTTTGTTGGTATTTCATAAAGGGGAGAAAATTCGATTTTCCTATTTCAATTGGTATTTGTATTTCCACTCCCTTACTTTATGATAGAAAATAAAATTTTAAATTGATATCATATACTTGAAAAGAAAAATACTATCTTTTGATATCAAGATGTTTATTTGAATGTTTTAAAATTGGTATCTCAAAATTTTGTTTTAAAAAGATAAATACAAAAGTTTTGATTTGTATTGCCTATATGCAAGGAGAGCTTAACATCTCTTCTACATATAGATTCATGATTGAGTGTATCTTGTATTGAGGAGCTTGACATCTCTTCTTTATGTGGTACACGTGTGTAGGGGAGCTTCACATCTCCTCTTATGCATTACATAATATGCGTTATGTGAATTAGGGCTTGTCATCCCTCTTTCATATAATGTATATATGTAGGAAAGTTACTTTACCGTCTTTCTCTTCATGAATGTATATCGCATATACCATTTGTTGATTGATTTATGTTTGCTTTCTATTAGTATCAAGATGCTACTTTGATATATTTTCAATTGGTACCTTATTTGATTGTCACCCCTATTTGGTTTTTGTTTTTGTTTTAGACAAAAAGGGGAGAACATTCTTTATTAACCCTCTTATTGATTCATTGTTTCGAACAAAAAGGGGGAGAAAAATTATTGATTTAGTTTTGCTTTTACCCCTTATTAATGATTGTTTCTTTGTATTAAAAAAGGGCGAAGATTTTGTTTTGTTTTTTTTTACCCCTTTGTTGATGATTGACAAAAAGGGGGAGAATTATTTGAGAGTTTAACATGCATTATATAAAACTCAAGATCTTTCTCAAATAAAGAAGATGTTTTTTAATATGCATGATTGGTACATGTTTTATATATGCATGTTTATGTTTTGCATATATTAAGTTTAATTTAGTTTACTTTTAATTGGTATCTAGAGCATGTTTTGTTTTTAAACATTTCATTGGTATCTAGAGCCTTTTATTGTTTATGCATGATTATGCATGATTATTCATTGCATAAAACAAATAAACATAAATTATTATTCATTGCATATTTATTTGTTAATGCATGAGTTGAGGGGGAGCTTCTTTGAAGCTTAACTTTAATCCATGCATATATAACTCCATGAATTTTGTCATCATCAAAAAGGGGGAGATTGTTGGCCCGGAGGCCTTCCTCTCTAGTTTTGATGATGATTAATTCATGTAGTTATGTTTACTAATAATCTTGTGATTTTAGTTTCAGATTATTAAGCAAGATATTAGTTGGTGATTGCTTCAAAAAGAGGAGTTTGGAAGCTTCACTTGGTGATTCCGAGCCCGAACATCAAGATGATACATAGCCATGCTCGTTGGATCACGGAGTTTGGACCGAGTCGACTTGAAGATGAAGATCATCAAGAAGACTTAGGTATCCATAGTTTAGTGTATTTTAGATCCATGTGTAAAGCTTAGAATAGTTGATATGCTCAAGTGCACAACACACACAAGTTTTATGTTTTGGATTTTGTTTTCATAAATAGATTGATCAAAACAAGTTTACTTGGTTTTTATGTATATTAGATGTGTTCAATATCATACATGCTTCATATCTTAAACAAACTTATTTTGATGTGCCTATTCATGAGTTTTAGGAAAAATCAGATTTCCTATTGAAAAATACAAGTTTTAGTTTTTGGTAAAAATGTTAAAACACAAAAATGGTTTCATATGCTTGATATTTGAGCTAAACTTTTTATCACATGTTTTTATATCAATGCAAAATGATAAAACTATTTTTGGGTATTTTTACAAGAGATAAAAGAATTTTTAGAAATATTTTTAACACAGTTTTCTGACGCAGGAATGTGGCTGACAGGCCAGGTCGGTCGACCGCACGGGTCGACCGCACCAAAGGCCGGTCGACCCTTGCGGTCGACCGACGTGCACAGACTTGTGCACGTTTGGCAGACACAAGGACGGTCGGCTGGGCGGCCGACCGGACCAGAGAGCTTTGCTCTCTGTATCTGGGCAGTCGGCCGTGCGGTCGACCGGTTTGCCCCAACGGTTATAATTCTGACCGTTGGCGGTCGGCCGGGCGGCCGACCGCTAGGCCTGTTAGGCTGACAGATCAGCCTAACGGCTAGTTTTGTTTTGGGGCTATAAATACCCCATTGCTTGGTGTTTTTAACCATGTTTTTATGAGCTAAAATTTCTCTCTATTCTTGGTGTTTAAAAGAAGTTTTCAAAAGGGTTTAAGTGCCAAAAAGATTCATCTATTTGTTTTTAAAGTGTTTTGTTTATTTCAAAGAAATTAGGTTTTTGAGAATTTGTCTTGATCTAAAATTCTATATTCATTTGGTATTTTCCCCAAGAGTTTTTCTTTGATCAAAACACTTGTTTTTCACACTTGAGCTATCTTCTATCCTAATCTATTTAGGATCTTTGTTTGTGGAAAAAGGAAAGAGGTTTGTGGCTGAGACATACCACTTGTTGTAAACCCTTGATTTCTTGTGTTGCTCCCTCTTTGGTAGAGGTTGAGGTTGTTGTATTGGGTTGGTGTTTGCTCTCTCTTTGGTAGAGGTTGAGGCTTGTGGTTTGCTCCCTCTAGTGAGAGGTGGAGTTTGGTTTGTAAACCCTCTTCGGTAGAGGTGTTGGTTGTTGTTGTTTGGCTACGGGCCTACCCCTCGGTTGTGAGGCGGTGTTTGAGAGAGGAGTTCGGTACTCCCTTTGTTGTAACAAATCCTCCTCGGTGGAGGTTCGGGAGATAGTGGATTGGAAATCCTTCACGGTGGTGAAGGCGGGGATGTAGAGCTAGGGGCTCGAACCTCGAAACATATCTTTGTGTTTGCGTTTGATCCATTGTCTCTTAACTCTCTCTCTCATTATATTGTGCATAGCATCTTTCATATCATCATATCATATTTGCTTGTGTTGTGCCTTACATTATTTCATATTGCTTATCATCCTTATATGCTTGGCTTGCTTGTGTGTGCCTCACTTATACTTAACCACAAGAGCTTCATATAGCACCTCAACCCATATCTAGGAGAATCAAGAGGAGTTAGTCCAGAGCCCTTCACGGGGAATTCGGCTACACTTGTTGGTTGTATTAAGTGTGTTGCAAATTTGTTTTAGCTTCCGCATTTAGTTTCTAGATTAGCATTATCACCTATTCACCCCCCTCTAGGTGATTTACAGAGTGTTGATGTATTATGGTTTCAGCTTAAATTAGTTGTCTCCCACATTGGGGAGAATGCAAGATGGAAGAGAGGTCCTAATAGGATTGAACCTATCTTGCAGTGATGGAGGTTCTGCCATTTGTGAATCGGGTTTTTGTTTGGGTGGTGAACTGTTCCTAGTTAGCCTAGATGTGACTGGGTCTCTCGACCAAGCTGACATGCACAGTTAAACTAGCAAGTTCACTCAATCAATCAAGAAAAAAGAAAAATTAAAAATCAAAAATCCTAATCTAGAGTAAGCCTGGACCTAGACGACTCCTAACTTTAGGATGTCTTTAGGAGGTATATTGCCGACTTTAACCACAAGTTAATTGACCATGTAGGTGGTAAGATCGGTAGGAGGTATCCGTCAAAGTCGGGCCTAATTATGTCAAACTACCAACCTTCAGGGTTTCGCCCCTTAATCCCTTACCTTAGACACCGATTTAGCAAGAGTTAATTTTGAACGACTTCCTCCTTTAGTCAATCTCTTAATAAGTTCGAGTTAACCTAAGGCCAATGTCTAGTCAATTTTTATTTTAGGGTTAGGGTTGTGAGTGCAACGGAGATGATTTGTAGGCCAAGGAAGGGTAATGACGTCCCCACCTTATCTTGTTTATGAGTTTTGCCCTTAAAGTGATTTAGTGCACGTATAAAGTAATAGATAAGAATTCACTAAAAAGCAGTAAATCAACCAAGGGTGGTTCCAAGTCT
This sequence comes from Agave tequilana, assembly GCA_038442645.1. NCBI lineage: Eukaryota > Viridiplantae > Streptophyta > Magnoliopsida > Asparagales > Asparagaceae > Agave > Agave tequilana. The sequence goes on along the minus strand of JAVJIF010032473.1, from coordinate 215,152 downwards.
ATATACAATGAAAACGTACCTTGTCGCCAGCACTCTTCAACAAAAATTAAGAAATTTAAATAGGCACGTGCCTATGATGCAAGAGTTTAAATTTTTTAATTAGTCAACTAATAGGCTACTGTTAATTAGTTAGCAGTATGCAGAGTGATTACAGAGAAAAATTATCAAAGCATAAACAGAACTTTACAATTTGCAACAACCTGTAAAAGGTCGAGTAGTAGTGATCTACTAAAGCCGCGAAAATGCTGCAATTGCCGCGTTTGCACGACTGTTTAGTCGGCTTTGTTGCTTTGCCTTCTAGGGCAGAAGCACACAGAGTAGCTATATGTCCTTAGCTCCAGCTAGTTTTCCTTTTATCAGATCCTATAAATAGTAAAAAAATAATTAGTTTTAGAGAATATCGTACTGTTCCCACCCTGACAACGGCGCTAAAATTTTGATTGAGAAGGGATTTGTGAATTGAAAATAAAGAAACAGTTAAAATTAGAAAGTTCTTAATCTCTTCTTAATGTAACCGCGTAGCAAAGGTTAGACAGGTCAATCCACAGGGAAGGATGCGATGGAAACTTTTCGGAACGATTTCTCTAACAGTGAGCTTGGAAAAAGAGATATTAATTGTAAGAAAGATATTTAATTAAGCAAAAGAATTATAGTCCACTAATTATCTACCACAACCAAAGTATTAGTCTAAAAAGAGTGAATATCATATTGAATCCATAAAGAATTATCTACCCTAGGGTTTTGATTGAGAATCAAGTAAGATGAGAAAATATTGTAAACCCTAATTAGTGTGCACTAATTAAAATTAAACTTTAGTTCATCCTAATTTCTAAGTATAGCATAAGAAAAGTCTTTTTTAAACTTAACATGATGCTATCAAAGAATTTAAATATTAACTATGAATAACCATTAAGAAGTGTACCCCTAAATTAGTTAATCCTAATTATTTATTCATCTTCAAGAATACCAATTTAATCCTAGAATTTTTTACAAGCATGGATTTCAATCAGTTCATGTTTTAAACTAAACTTAGGTTGATCGAGAATTAGCAAACTATAAGTTTAATTAGTTATTCATTTTTTTATTTTTATTTACAATTTTTATTATGAATGAGAAAAGTTGCATCAAAATTAAAAGAAGAAAAATAAATAAGCTAAAGCAAAAAAACCTAAATTGAATTGAAAAGGCAAGAAGAGTAAAAAGAATAAAGAATTTTATTTTATTGGATGTCACCGGCCAATTACAAAGCTCTTCTGCTTCTTCAATAATATTCTTCTGCAAATAAAAAATAAAATAATACAAAAAAAATTAGAAAGAAAAGAGAATCTAAAGAAACCATAAACTTGAGCTTCTGAGATCAGCCCTCCTCTGTTGCTCTACAGGAGTTTTTATAGGAGATTTGAGGCATAGAATCTCAGTATAACTCTACCACAGAAACGCGGCGCCAACTGACTCCATAATGCCACGGAAACGCAGTTTTTGCCACGTTTTTGTGGCCACGCGCTTTCATGTGTGGCCTCCTCTGGTCCGTCTATCTAGAAATCTATCCTCAGATCTTGAATTTGGGATCTGAATTTTAAAATACGACTATCTCTTTAAATGACTTGGAGACCAAGCTATCTCCAAATCCGAATCCAATTCAGATTTTTTTTCCCTTTATCTTCATCTTGTAGTGTAAACAACCAGGTTCAAATAGAAGGCCACCTCTTTCTTTAATTAGGATTAGAATCCATCTTGTTATATTCTTCTCCTCCTTTAGATTAATCCAAATTTAAATGGGATAGAAAAGATGCTTCCTTTATCTTTTCTAATTAATCTTTATTTTCATATTTCTTGTGGGCTTTTGGCTTCTTTTGGGCTTTTTCTTGGGCTTTCTTGGATTTTGGAGGCCTGCACATTACTAAACAATAAATGAATTAAATAATGATGTTTTATAAAAATTAAGTATGAAAATGTGAATGAAAATATAGATTTTGAAAGACCAATCATTACCATCATTGACATTGTTACAGTCATCATATCATTCTAGTAATCAGAATAATATGAATATTGATTGATCTAAATAAATAATGTAATAGATAACTTACATCGAGATTGGAAAAATTTATAGAGGATACAATAACTGTATTTCGTGTGGACCTAGAATATAGGTTGTGTAGCCGAGATACGGTTCCTATTGCAGCGTTCTAGAGGATGACTGACATCCCGTATTGTTTCATTGTTACTGTTATTGACTACCTAGCGGTAGGATCTGGTTCAGCACTAGGAAATTGGGCCATGGTTTCAGGTGTAACACCTTATTCTCGAAATACATACTCAGACACATTTTCAAACTTTTTGATAATATTTTTCAATTTACTTTTCGTATTTATTTTGTTTTATGATTAATTATGTGATTATCTTGCATTGGATCCGCATTCATGAACTCAAAGTCAGCTCTAATCTGAACTAGGGACCCGATCTAACTATATTACTCGATTTAACCTTTCTAGTAGTAAGATTTGACCAATTTCAGTTTCAAATACTGTTTTTTAATATTTAATAATTTTCATGATTTTTCAGATTTTTTCTGAATTATTTTTATAAAATCCCTAAAATCAGAATTAATCGGTACCGCTGGTTTATTCTCAGATTTCTAATTTAAAAATGGAGTTAATTTTAAGAAACCACTTTCACATATTTTCTTAGAATAATATTTACTATCTTAATATATTTTTCAGAGATTTTCAGAATTTAACAGTATTCGACCAGATTTACTATCGACTAGTATCGGCGATTTATTTTAGTATTTTTAATTTGAAAAGTGCAAATAATTTAATGAAACGAATTTCACTAAGATTCTTAGAATAATATTTTTGATTTTTAAGAATTTTTGCGGGTCGTTCTGAGATACTTGATTTTCAAACGATTCCTTTATTTTTCCGAAAGTTTCCGCATCCACGACCGAACCTGGGGATTCTACCATTCCAATTATTTTCCCATTTTCTTCCAATTATTTTTCCCTTTTCTTTTCTTTTTTCTTTTTTCCTTCCTTTTTCTTCCACCATATTCTAAAACCTTCTTCATTCTTCTACTACATTCTACACCTTCTACCAAAATACCTTCTCCAAAATATCCCAAACCACTCAACATACCTCTCCCATCACTAAGTCCAGCCATTACTCTCTCTCCAATCATCATTTCATTAAAAAAAAAACCCTAACCCTAATCCCTTTTCCTATCTCCTTTAACTTCAACTCTAAAAACCAACAACATTCCTTCTCTTTTCACCTCCATTCCTCCATCCAAACCGTAAAAATCCCAACTCCTCCTTTATCCTTACTACAACAACAATAATCACAACTTCTACAACTCCCTACCATCATCTTCCTCCTCCTCCAACGCCATTTATTCCGTCACAACTCCAAAATTCCATCATACAAACCACCATCTCCTTTATCTTCTCCAAAACTACCACCACCACTAAATCCCTCCACAAAACCACCACCCCACCATCTCCTTCAAGGCCGGCCACCATGCTTAGCTAGGGACCGAGCTCTTCTTCGACGGTAACATCTCCCGCAACCATTCCGGCGACCATTCCGGTGACAACTACAACGACAACACCAACACACCACTACCATCTTTACTACACCATCTTCATCACCATCTCTTCTAACCACCACCACTATCACTATCACCACCATAACACTATCATCATCACTACCATTTCAAGCACCTACATCACCCTCCCTATTATCTCCATTTCTTTCCTTTTCATTCTCCTCCAAAAACTACCACCACCACTACAAATCCTCCATCTTCACCACCACCTCTTCTATTTCCTTCCCCATCACCACCATCTTCAATTTCACCATCATAACACCATCTCCATCACCACTACTTCAACCTCCAACATCATCCTCATTATCACCTCCTTCACTTCCCTTTTCTTTCTCTATCAAAATCCATCTCCATCACCAAATAACCCCACCATCAACTCCAACAGGATCACCTTCACGCTATCCTCTCTCCCCTCATAGCCGCACTCCCTCTAGGGTCGGGCACTCCTTGGGGCCAAGCCCCCCTTCATTTTTGCTTCGGTGATTTCCCCGCTTCGGGACTCGTGTGCGCGATGTTTTCATTAAAGTTGTCTTATAGGCGAGTGGTTTTCCTCGCATAATTGGGCTTGTATCAGTTTTTGTATTGTGTTGTATCTTGTAGTAGTCCAGTGTGATTGTACGAGTGTGGGTGTGTTGTATTCTGTGGATATCTCTTCACTTGTATCGGATTGATGTAGTGTAATGCCTGTAATAGTGTAAACAATATGATATATGTGCACGCATTGGTACAAACCATGCAGGTACCCATGTATAGCCTTCGGGGCTACTGCCCACTCCTGAGATGGCTACCCAATTGGTCTAGGCCTTGCACCCTTATGGGTTTCGTGGTAACTACCGAGGGTGCACTTAGACCCCAGGCTTACTTCAGCCCTTATAGGCTTACACACAACCTTCGGGCTTCACACACTATATAGATGGTTTAGTTACTGCCTGTTTATATACATGATTGTGTGGTACTAACATCTCATGTAGGTACCCTTGTACCGACTCTAGGTTTCTGCTCACTCACGAGCTAGCTACCCAATTGGTTTTATGTTTGCACCCTTATGAGTTTCATGGTAGCTGCCGAAAGTGTGCCTACACCTCGAGTGTACTTTAGCCTCCGGGCTTTCGCCTACTTTCTCGAAAGAGAAGTGCGCTTAGACCTTCAGGTCTTTTATGCTTCACCTGATAGGCATGTTTAACGTCCAACACTTTATTCACTAGATTCGCCTAGGCGAGAAGCTGCTCGATTTTCTACTCACATCTTAAGTCGAGTCATCCCAGTAACTCTGCCAAGCGCTTTAGGGACTAAACACTGTTCATTGTCCGTGCCTCCAGCTTGCTCAGCTCCGCTTGTTTGTATTCAGCTATCGCTATATCACTTGCTATACACATGCTTAATATGTTAACACTTACCATGCTATCATTGGACATCTACATGCTATTACCTGACACCTGTCTGTATCATTTGACTCCTACATATTATCACCTAGCATGCCTAATACCTGACTCTTCTAATTATCACTATATAGGAATGATGACCTAACATCTCGACATATCTTGATTTATTTTAGTACAACTGTACTCCTGATACATCATGTACAAATGATACACCTGACTCTCTCCTTCTCATTTCTGTATACTGATAATCACATAATAAATCATAATAAGGAAATTTGCACCAGGTTTGGGGGGAACTTATGGGTTCTGAATAGTCATATTTATGATGGTCATATCGAGTCACATGTGACCACATACGTTTGGGATAACCTGGCGGCCACTAGGGATTCCGTGGGGTGTACTGGCACCCCTACTCCCCTTATTATTCTTCTCGGGTATGTACAATCCCAAGGCCTATTTCTATGGAATCTATAATAACATATTCCATTTGGGTGTTAAGTTCCCGGTGCCTAGCGGTACGTTACGATTCAGTACCGGATACTCCATGGTTATTGTCTCAGGTAAGTATGTGACCCATACTAAACATGGTTCGTCGAACTCCATCAGTTTCCAAATAACTTGCTCTATAATTTGTAAATGAAAGTATGTGGAATGGGATGCATGCTAAAACCTACAACTTAGACGGCCCCAATTATAGTAAGATGCTATTATATAATTTGTTGTATTATTTTGCAACTCGGGTTTTATGCGCTTGGATTATGAGGAGATGGGATAAATGTATAGATGAGGGTTTTCTTATTTGGATTATTCCTTCGACGTACTAGTCTCATGGAGTCGTGACCTAAACTTGTACGATTGATTTTGCTCGTATTTTGTTTTATTTGATTTTATCAGTTTTATGTTAGTTTAGGAGATCTGATGTTGCTTTATCAACTTTAATTTCTGCCTTCATATCTGCTCCTATATGCATGTGCTCATGACACAGCTTTTCAATACATGCTTATAACTTAGATTTAACAATATACATATGCTTATCCTTGCACGCCACTTGGCATTCGCCGTACCATTCGTTGGGGAGTTCTGAATCCCTGGATCCTCATGTCCAGATCCTGAAGCTTGAAACTTGTGGATTCTTCCAATTGCTGATCAGAGTAGCGCGGCTAAAGAGTGGATCATCGGCAGACCATCTAAAGCCCCATCCTTCCTGCCTCCCATTCGTCCCTCGAGTTTTCTTTTGTAACTCGAGAGCGCCCTTTATACTGTTCATAATTATACATCTCTTTGTATTCTTATATTTGTGCCTATTAATGATATAATATTCTTATAATATTGTGTCACATCCTTTGATAATTTTATAATTGTACTCATGTATTGGAATGTATAATGCATCACGTACTTTCGTACTTTGATTTTTGCCTGGACTGATGCTTAGCGTATATATGTAAGGATATTTCTGACCTAAGTATATACATCACAGTAAAATCTCTATATCCGCGGGATTGAGGCATTATAGGGTGATATCAGAGCCTAAGCTCTCACATCCTCAATACGTCCAGATAGCAAATTAATGGCAAAAAAATTTGCAACTGGAATGCATGGGTTTTGGTTATACAATCTAACTACAAGTGTGGAGTTATCTTTTCTTTCTTGATCATCCTTCCTTTGATTCCTAATCCATTCAGTCTTTCCACTATTTTGGTTTTTCATAGCCTTTATACTAATTAAGAAGTGGATAATATCTTAAGTTTCTTAATTGGTATAGTTCCCATCCCTGTCCTTTTTGTGTTCATTTTACCCCAAATCGAAATTGCGAGGACATAATTTTTGTAAGGTGGATGGAATGTAACACCCTTTTCTCAGAATTTATGATCATATTTTTTGATTCACTTCCCGTAGTTATTTTTTTATGATTAATTATATGATTATCTCGCATTGGATCCGGATTCGTGAACTCGGAGTCAGCCCTAGTCTGAATCGGGGACCCGATCCTAGTGTACTACTCGATTTAACATTTTTGGTAGTCAAATTGACTGATATTAATTCCAAATACTGTTTTCTAATATTTTAGAATTTTCATGATTTTTTCAGATTTTTTTTGAATTATTTTTATAAAAACCCTAAAATCGGGATTAATTAGTACCACTGGTTTACTCCTAGAATTTAATTACAAATGGAGTTAAATTTAGAGAAACTGCTTTGACATATTTTCTTAGAATAATATTCACTATCTTAATACATTTTTTGGGGATTTTCAGAATTTAACAGATTTCGACCAGATTTGATATTGACCAGTATCGACAGTCGATTTCAGGATTTTTTTTATTTGCAAACCGTAAAGAAATTCTTGAAACAAAATTTACCATGATTCTTAGAATAATATTCTTGATTTTTAAGAATTTTTGCGAATCATTCCAGATACTTGATTTTCGAACGATTCAAGAATTTTTCCAAAAGTTTTTCGCATCCGCGACCGAACCTGGGGATATCACCATTCCAATATTTTTCCATTTTCTTCTAATTTATTTCCTTTTTCTCTTTTCTTTTTCCCCTTTTTTTCTTCCTTTTCCTTCCACCATATTCTAAACTTTCTCCATCCTTCTTCTACATTCTACACCCTTCCGCTAAAATATCTTCTCCAAAATATCCCAAACCACTGAACACACCTCTCCTATCACAAAGGGCCATTACTACTCTCTCTCCCATCACCATTTTACAAAAAAACCCTAACCCGAATTCTTTTTTCTATCTCCTTTAACTCTAACTCTAAAAACCAACATCCTTCCTTCTCTTTTCACATCCATTCATCCATCAAAACCCTTCATCTTCACTACAACAACAACAACAACCACAACTTTTACAACTCCCTACCATCATCTTTTTCTCTTCTATCTCCATATATTCCACCACAACTCCAAATTTCATCACATAAACCACCATCTCCTTTGCCTTCTCTAAAACTACCACCACCACCACTAAATCCCTCCACAAAACCACTAACCCACCATCTCCTTCAATGCTGGCCATCATGCTTGACTAGGAGTCGAGCTCCTCTTCAACAGCAACATCTCGGTGACCATTCTAGCGACAACTACAATGACAACACCAACGTCACCATCACCATCTTTACTATACCATCTTCATCATCATCTCTTCTACTTTTCTCAACCACCACCACTATCACTGTCACCACCATAACACCACCCTTATCACCACTATTTCAGGCTCCTATATCACCCTCCCCATTATCTCCATCTCCTTCCCTTTCATTCTCTTCTAAAAACCACCACCACCACTACAAACCCTCTGTCTTCACCACCATCTCTTCTATTTCCTTCCTTATTACCACCATCATCACTTTCACAATCACAACACCACCTCCATCACCACTATTTCAACCTTCAACATCGCCCTCATTATCACTTCCTTTGTTTCCCTTTCTTTCTCCATTAAAATCTGTCTCCATCACCAAATAACCCCACCATCAACTCCAACACCATCACCTTCACCCTCTCCTCTCTCCCCTCATGGTCGACCACCACCTAGGCCACCACTAAGAGATGGCACACCCCCTTTAGGGCTGGCCGGGGCCAAGCCCCAATTCATTTTCATTTCGGTGATTTTCCTGCTTTGGATCTCGTACGCGCGATGTTTCCATAACGTTGCGTTATAGGCGAGTGGTTTTCCTCGCATAATTGGTCTTGGATCGGATTTTGTATTGTGTTGTATCTCGTATAAGTCCGGTGTGATTGTTCGGGTGTGAGTAAGTTGTATTCTGTGGACATGTCTTGACTTGTATCGAACTGATGTACTGTAATACTTATGATAGTGTAAACAATATAATTATTGTGCACGTGTTGGTACTAACCATGCAGGTACCCATGTATAGCCTTCAGGGCTTCTACCCACTCCGGAGATGGCTACCCAATTTTTCTAGGTCTTACACCCTTATGGGTTTTGTGGTAGCTATCGAGGGTGCCTTAGACCCTTGGCTTACTTCAACCCTTACGGGCTTACACACAGCATTCAGGCTTCACACACTATATAGATGGTTGAGTTACTGCCTGTTTATATGCATAATTATATGGTACTAACATCTCATGTAGGTACCCTTATACCGGCTCTGAGTTTTTTCCACTCTCGGGCTAGCTACTCTATTGGTTTTAGGCATGTACCCTTATGAGTTTCATGGCAGCTGCCGAGAGTGAGCCTAGACCTCGAGCGTACTTTAGCCTCCAGGCTCTCGCCCACTTCCTCGAAAAAGGAGTACGCTTAAACCGTCAGGTCTCTTATGCTCTGCCTGATATGCATGTTTAGCGCCCAGCGCTTTATTCACTGGATTCGCCTAGGCGAGATGCTGCCAGATTTTCTACTCGTATCTTAAGTCGAGTCGTCCCAGTAACTCCGTCAAGCGTTTTAGTAACAAAGCACTGTTCTTGCTCAGCTCCGCTTGATTGTATTCAGCTATCGCTATATTACTTGTTATGCACATGCTTAATAAATTAATACTTACCATGCTATCACTTGACATCCATATACCTGACAGTTGTCTGCATCACTTGACTCCTACTTATTATCACCTGGCATGTCTAATACTTGACTTTTCTAATTATCACTATATGGGAATGATGACCTAACATCTTGACATATCTTGATATATTTTAGTACAACCGTACTCCTGATATATCATGTACTCATGATACACCTGCTCTCTTCTTCTCATTCTTATATACTGATAATTACATAATAAATCATAATAAGGCAACTTGCATTGCATTTGGTGAAACTGATAGGTCCTGAATAGTCATATTTATGATGGTCATATCGAGTCACGCGTGGCCACATACTTTTGGGATCACTTGGTGGCCACCAGGGATTCCATGGGGTGTACTTGCACCCCTACTCCTCTTATTATTCCTCTCGGGAATGCACAAGCCCTAGACCTATTTTTATGGGATCTACGATACCCTATTCCATCAGGCATTAAATTCTTGGTGCCTAGCGGTACGTTCTAGTTCAATATCAGATACTCCATGGGTCATTGTCTCGGGCAAGTATGGGACCTATACTAAACATGGTTCATCGAACTCCATCAGTTTCCAAATAACTTGATTTATAAGTTGTAAGTGAAAGTATGTGGAATGAGACGCATGCTAAAACCTACAACTTAGACGGTCCCAATTATAATAAGATGCTATTATATAGTTTGTTGTGTTGTTTTGCAACTTGAGTTATATGCGCTCTGACTACGGTGATATGGGATAAAGGTATATAGATGAGGGTTTCCTTATTTAGATTATTCCTTCAACGTACTAGTTTTATGGAGCCATGACCTAAGCTTGTACAATTGGTTTTGCTCTTATTTGATTTTATTCAATCTTATAACTTTTATCAGTTTTATGTTAGATTAGGAGAAATCTGATTTTGTTTTATCAGTTTTACTTTCTGCCTCTATATCTGCTCCTATATGCATGTGCTCACGACACGGTTTTTCATTACATGCTTATGACTTGGATTTAATGATACACGTATGTTTATCCCTGCACGCCACTTGGCATTCGCCATAACATTTGTTGGGGAGTTCTGACTCCCCTAGATCCTTTTGTCCATATCATGGAGCTTGGAGCTTGTAGATTTTTTCGGTTGCTGATTAGAGTAGCGCAGCTGAAGAGTGGATCATCGGTAGACCATCAAAGCCCCATCCTTCCAGGCCCTTCATTCGTCCCTCGAGTTTTCTTTTGTAACTCGAGAGCGCCCTTTATACTGTTCATAATTATACATCTCTTTGTACTCTCGCATTTGTGCCTAGGGTGATGCAATATTCTTGTAATATTGTATCACATTCTGTGATAACTTTACAATTGTACTCATATGTTGGAATGTACAATGCACCATGTACTTCTGTACTCTGATTCTTGTCCGTACTGATACTTAGCGTATATATGTAAGAGTATTTTTGACCTACGTATATACGTCACAGTAATGTCTCCGTACCCGTGGGATCAGGGCGTTACACTGGGTATGTACGAAACCCACCTAAAACATAAATAATGTCTCTCTCTATTTATTTCAATAATATAGAATCTCGATTGGCACGTGTGATAGGCGTAGTATGGGATGCATCTACTGCATATGGCGATTGGTGTTCACTGACATAATTAATTATCACAAACTTTGTATATTGTAATGTTATTAACTTATTGTACTGTGATAGACTCCTGATAATACATATGTCCTGATTATACACTTGACCATAGCATTCACTGACTTTATTATTGTTCATTCATGTTCAGCATTTTATTTCAGTCTTATTCCAGTATATATTTTCATAGTTTGCTCACATGTTATATGCACGAGCACCTTTCTCTTTTTCTTACACACTCATTGGGTCACTTTCTGATGACCTTAGTTTTCACATCCAGATTGGATGCTTTCTTCTTTTAATTAGGTGTTCGTTTAGATCGTACTCTTCGCAAGGACCTAGGGTTTCTTTCTATTCAATTCTGGTATTCTTACTTTCATTTGTTCTATCGTTTCATTGATTTCCGGTATATTGGCCTCATTGCTTATTCTATTCTTTTATCATCTGTTATCATGTGTGATCATTCATATGTTATATTGCAGTGTTATTATGTCATTATAGGGATTATAAAACTTGTTCAGGTTACTTTAGACTTAGCGTGTATATGTGGAGTATTCACTGGCATATATATGTCGCTGGACTCTGTTTCCACATATTTTAGGAACCGGGCGATTAATCTCCAAAACTGCATATTTCATGCCACATCTTCACATTTATTTAATATTAAATTCTGCTAACAATACCTCTCTTGCATGTTTCCAGGTCCATGGCATGAAATGAAGAAGAAGACCCAAAATCACCATTTAATTGGTGATTAAAGGCCTACAAAGAAAATCATTGACTTTGGAGAGTGGTTTCATAAAAACTAGGGGCCCAAATTCAGAATCCAGAACATCCAGCCGACAAGGGGTCAAGAGAGGACTGTGCCACAAGCGGCACCGCGCACGCGACAGCCCTATTTTCCACAGCCATAGCCGCATTTTCGCGGTTCCCTTGTGGAGCCGTGCACCAAGATTTGACGCGTTGCTCCGTACGTGTACCTTGATATCCTAGTTTGCCTATAAATACTCTGGGGTTTTCCAGAACCTAGGAGAGGAGTTTTTGAGTAGTTTTTAGGATTGTTTTAGTTGTTTCTTCTCTATGTAGTAGTGTAGTGTAGTTTAGCTTAGTTGTTCTTCTTATTTCTCCCTTGTATTTTCTATTCTTTATAGATCTTGTAATAGGAGAGAGAGTGGTATATGGTTAGAAAATAAGAGTTCTTGTAATAGAAGGTGACAATCTATAAAAGGCTCTCTCTTTACCTCTCTTTATTTTCTTCTCTCTAACTTCTTTTACATGTTTACCTAATCTTTTCTCTCATGGTAACTAGCTACTAACCACTAACTAGTTTAACTTCTTATTTGATAATCCACATGAATCTAATAGCCTCTACTTGGCATTGCTCTTGCAAGAGCCATTGATGACTCATGATGATGGATCTAATACTCTAACATCCTAACTCTCTAACAAGCTAACATTACTTTACTTCATGCTTACTCTTGTTTAGTTTTGATGGTTTAAGTGTAGCTTGCACTTATTTTGTTGAGTTTGAATGTGATGAGTTACATATGGGTCATGCTTTGAAACTCTCTTGAACCAAGGACTAGTTGATGGCCAATGAGGCAACAATCACTAAGAGATTAGCATGTTAGTGGAGTCATTAGTAGTTAGTAGTCATGAGTTTTTCTTTCTTTTTCACTTTGTTTTAGATACACATACAAAAACCACAAATATCTCATTTTCTATGTTTCCCACTTCTTTGTGTTTCACCACAAATATCTTTTCTTTCCATTCTTTAAAACATAAAAGAAACTTTAGCACACACCTAAATCAATGGTAAAGCTTCTATCGCCTCCCGTCCTTGTGGATTCGACTCATTATAGCCTCTATGCTATAACGGATGTATCGAGGAAGCCAAAGCAAGCACATTTTTAACTCTTGATTTCAAAACATACACTTTTTGTGCGCTATTTTCCTCCGATCAAATTTTAGTGCCGTTGTCGGGGATGGAAACGTTTTGATTTCACATTTTTGTTAACTTTTCTTCTTTGTTTTTGGTGTGCAGGTTAAAGTTTTAGCATTGCAGAAGTCCACACTCGCTTTTATGTGGTTGGGTAAATTCTTGTATATTATTATATTCTGCTTTTTGTTTATATCACCTATGTACTGTAATAATTTTAAGAACTAAAATACAAAAATTGGATTCTTTAAAACTGTTTAGACATTTGCATCTAGGCACGTGTCAATTTTCATTTTAATATACTGAATTTTGTTCTTGTGTTGTTGTGATCTTGATGGAGGTGTACATATTGTATAGCATATAGTTAGGACAAACACGTGGGTGATTAACTCTCTTTGTGTATTTATTCTTATCTATATTGCACACTTGTACGAATTGAACTTAAGGGCAAGACCCATTACAGCATAAGGTAGGGAAGTCATTATCCTTCCTTAACCCAAAAATCACCTCCCCACTCACACAACCCAAGCCTTAATAAAATTTGCTAGACATTGGCCCCTAGGGCATCTCAGACGCATTTAAGAGATTGACCTAAGGGGAAAGTTGTTAGAAGTTGACTCTTGTCAAATCAGTGTCTAAGGTTGGGGATTGAGAGGCAAAATCTCGAAAACATTGGTTTGGCATAATTAGGCTCGTTGCTCCGACACAGATATTTCCCACTGATCTTGCCCCTACCTGGCCAATTAACTCATGGTCAGATTCTGACAATGTACCTCCTGTGGACAGTTTAACCAGTTAGGAGTCGTCTAGGTCTAAGTCAACCCTAGCATAGGCTTGTTTTCTTTTCTTTATCTTTGTATGTTTACTTGTTTGTTTATTTTCTTTTTTGTAAATTGTGAAATAGATTTTAACAACAACAAAATTTTCAATCCAAATATAACTCCATATTTCACCCCGACCTCATTTGACTCGGATAACTCCAACTCGGCTATGTATAACATGAACCAACCATATATGCCGAGTTGGGATTATCCGACTCAATATGACCCATATCCCCAATCTTATGACTATAATTTTTAAAATAATTTCAATTCTTCACAGAGTCAATGGGGATTCACCTCCCCCGAGTCAAATTGTCATCCATATTATCCACAATTTTCACAATATACATTCCCCGATTCTGCTTCATATCCTCTTTTTCATGAACCACCAATTGAAGAAAAATCATCGTTGCAAAGGACTTTGGAAGAAACGATAGAGGCCCAAAAATAATTTGAAAACATGATGGCCTCATCATGTCAACAAAATTTGCAAAATTCATATAGTTCTTTTCCAGAACCAATCAAAGAAAAATCATTATGGAAAAAAATTATGGAATTCGTGCAAGAGACAGAGCGAATAATACAAAATATGAATAAGTTTTCATGTCCATCAGATGTTCATATGACTCAAGAATCATGCCATTTTGAAAATTCAGCTTCAATTTAATTATACCAACCTGAACTTGACCAACATCTGATTCCTAGTACTTTGGCAAGTTATCCATTTCCTGAAATTGAACTTGAAGATAAATGTGAACCTAAGCTTCAAGTTAGCAATTCGAGTCCAATCCTTGAATCAATATTGACTCCTGTAGTGTTACCTGAACTAAGTGACGTTCTTGAGCAGTTTTGATTCCCATACTTCCTGAACTTGAATTGATTATTTCATTCCTTCCGTGGACGAAAATTAAGATTCAATTTCATTACATCCATTTAAACTTCCCCAAAATTTTGAGAACCACCTTGACATTTTGACATGTTATCATTTCTTCAAAATTGCACTTGAGCTTGAAAGTGATCTTGAACCTCAAGTTAGTAATTCTTTTTCACTTTTTGATTCAATAATGACTCCGGTATCTTTACCAGATTTTTATCTATTCTTGAGTCAAAATTGAATCATGTACTAGTACACAATGAAATAGAATCACCAATATCTTATGATCACACTTCATTAATGGGGAAAGTGTGTGAACATCAATTCTTTGGTTCGGACCCCATTTTTGAACCAATTTCGACTCCGCTTTTTGAATCTCGCCTTGATCTGAGTCAAATTCCCGAGTCGGTATCAGTTTTTGTTCCTATACCATATGAGTCCAAATCAATTATCTTCCAAAATCACACTTCATTATTAGACAAGGATGTTGAAGAAAATGACTTAGTAATTATTTTTGAAAATTGAAAATTGGATGGGGGTGATTTTTTCAATAAGATCAGACAGTTCTCTAACATTTTATTAGGTCGTATTAAAGAGGTTACTAGTAGGTTCCTTCAAAATCTACATTTCTTCATTGGGTAGCAATGCTTTGCCCAGTTAGACCACCACCAGAGCCACCACCATGAGGTAATTTTTCTTCCCTTCTCATTTGTTTCATGTATATACACATTCACGATGAATTGAGGACAATGCGTGAGATAAGTGTGGGGGAGGGTTTACTAACATAAGTTAGTTTTAAATTTTCTTTCTTTTACACTTCTTTTTAGGAACTTTTTAAAAATTTTCTTTTATATAAAAACTCTTTTCTTTTCTTTTTACAAAACTTTTTGAATTAAGTGAAATAGTTTTGATTTACTTTTAAGAAAATTAAGATTGTCTTAGGAATTTGGAAGGCCTAAAATTATGAAATTTTAAACTGAGTCAAAATAATAGATCTTGTTTAAATTTTAGGCTAAGGAAATAAGATTAGAAAGATACTTTGATCTTGAATTTTTGCCTTAGATTTATGCACTTCACACTTACACAATTTTTTGGGATTGAAACAAAGACTGATAATGCCATAAAAAAAATATAAAAAATGATGATAATAGAAATCACTTATTGAAGCAGGGTAATTATGCCTCAGGAAGCATAATTATTCATGCCTAAAAAGATAGACATAATCAAAATAATCCCTTTTAGTTTTGTGGCCTTATTTACTCGAGTCCTTAAGCCCGAGGGAGTTTTCTCATCTGGTGCCCTAAGATCATCTGGTTTGGGAGTCACCGACAAATGCTCACTACCCGGGTAAATAAGAAAGCTTAAGAAACTAAGGGAAGAAAAAAATAAAAAAATAAAAAATATATATACACAAATCAATGACATGAAAGTTAAAGTCGATATCCCAAAAATCTTCACATTTCAAAATGTGCATATTTTTCTAAGAGTTTTATGAAAGATCAAAGAATCAATTCAACTTTAAATTCTTACATTTAATTTATAACAAAATTTTACAATTTGACTTAGTTTAAGAAAGAATAATTTCTGGTTAACCTATGACCTTGGATCACTTATATTTTCGTAAAAATACTTCAATACTTTTCTCTATTTTAAAAATGCATTTTTAAAATACTAACATTTGATTTCTTTCTTTATGGATTTTGTGGGTGTAATCCGCTGAAAAACCCTTAGAAGACAAAACTCCTCCTCTAGGGGAAACCTAGAGGTTTAATGGCTTATTGCACATGCTCAGTGCAATCGCGTCACCTGAAAAAATGGTGTAATAATTTTCTTAATTTTGTTTTTCTCGGTAGGAGCAAAGATAAGTGCGAGGGTGTGATTAGTCTCTAAAACTGCACATTTCATACCACATCTTCACATTTATTTAATATTAAATTCTGCTAATAATACCTCTCTTGCATATTTCTAGGTTCATGACATGAAATGAATAAGAAGACCCAAAATCACCATTTAATTGGTGATTAAAGGCCTACAAAGATAGCTATTGACTTTGGAGAGTGATTCGTCAAAACTAAGGACCCAAATCCAGAAACAAGAACATCCAGCCGACAGGAGGATAAGAGAGGACTACGCCGCAGGCGACGCCACGCATGCGATCGCCCTATGGCCGCGGAAACGCTACCATAGGCCGCGTTTTCACGGCTCCCTTGTGGAGCCGCGCGCCAAGATTTGAGGCGCGGCTCCGTACATGTACCCTGATATCCCAGTTTCCCTATAAATACCCTGAGGTTTTCCAGAGCCCAAGAGAGGAGTCTTTGAGTAGTTTTTAGGATAGTTTTAGTTGTTTCTTCTCCATGTTGTAGTGTAGTGTAGTTTAGGTTAGTTGTTCTTCTTCTTCCTCCCTTGTATTTTCTATTTCTTGTAGATCTTAATAAGAGAGAGAGAGAGAGATGGAGAGAGAGAGAGTGGTATATGGTTGGAAAGTAAGAGTTCTTGTAATAGAAAGTGACAATCTATGAAAGGTTTTCTCTTTACCTCTCTTTATTTTCTTCTCTCTAACTCCTTTTACATGTTTAGCTAATCTTTTCTCTCATAGCAAATAACTACTAACCACTAACTAGTCTAACTTTTTATTTGATAATCCACGTGAATCAATAGCCTCTAATTGGCCTTACTCTTGCAAGAGCCATTGATGGCTCATGATGATAGATCTAACACTCTAACATCCTAACTCTCTAACAAGCTAACTTTACTTTACTCCATGCTTATTCTTGTTTAGTTTTGATGGTTTAAGTGTAGCTTGTCCTTGTTTTGTTGAGTTTAGATGTGACGAGTTACATATTAGTCATGCTTTAAAACTTTCTTGAATTAAGGACTAGTGATGGCCAATGATACATGTGAGTCAATTATCACTAAGAGGTTAGCACGTTAGTGGAGTCATTAGTAGTTAATAGTCATGAGTTTTCTTTCTTTTTCACTTTATTTTAGATATATAAAGAAATACCACAAATATCTTATTTTTTATGTTTCCCACTTCTTTGTGTTTCATTGTACTCTTCTATTTACATTCTTTGTTTTCTTTTCTTTCAATTCTTTAAAACATAAAAGAAACTTTAACACACACGTGAATCAACCGGTAAAGCTTTTATCGCCTCCCGTCCTTGTGGATTCGACTTGTTTTAGCCTCTATGCTATAACGGAAGTATCGAGGAAGCCAAAGCACACACACTTTTAACTCTTGATTTTAAAACATACCTATTTTGTGCGCGGTTTTACCCCGATCAGTGGGGGCGTGACACTGAAAAACCAATTTTATATTAGAATTTTCAATTCAATTCAAGAGAGATGTATTTACAATGATTTGCAGTCTTTTTATAGACTGAAGAGACATCCAGAGTCCGAGTAGAAGTAACAGAGGAGTCTCCTAATTATACATGAATTCTACAAAAATTCACAACCCTAGTTTCTAAAGTAAGTCAACTGCGCAGCCGAAGACTACTTTTAGAGGCACCCTGGGTCGTGAGCAAAATCGGAGAATGTGTTGGCAATACAGTTGACTGGTCAACGGTTGCGTAGCCGAGGAGTCGGCTCTGTGGTCGAACTTCTGTTGACTTTAACCCTCAACTTTTGGCCATCTCCTCTGTATGGGATTTTGATCCCCTTTAGAAGTGTTGCATCTCTGGATTCTCTAGTTTTTGTATATCAATCTGCAACCATCTTCTTTTTCTTGGTTTTTCTCCTTTTCTCAATCATTTCTCTTATTCATGCTTTTGACCTATTTTTTGCAAAAATATAAGAAAATATACCCATGCAACATTAAATGTGGCAAATAACATGCATAAAAGTAGTATAAATTATATGTATAAATCTTACTCATCACATCCCATACCTATTTTTTACTAGTCCTCGAGAAAAAAGCTAATCTAAAAGGAAAAAATAAAGAATAGAAAACTAAAAAATATCCTAAAAATAAAATAAAAATCCTAATTCACTTTCGTAGGAATCATGATTGCACTTTGCCTATGCAACAAGCTGTTAAACCCTTATATTAACCTTAGTGGATGAGTGTTGTTTCGTGAGGGTTTGTAGTGAATATACCCAAAAAATTAGGTGAAAAATATAGAAAGATTAAGAAATAAGGATAAATAAAAATAAGGATAATTGAAAAAAATAAAGAGTAAATAAAAAGAAAAATAAATTAAAATATTTTTATTAAACAAGCATCACATAGAAAATAAGATCAGTAGTCTCCGTAAGTAATCCTTTTCAAGTTCAATTTCATATCAAGAAGTCCCAACATCTTTTCTTAGATATGTTAAATCCTACTATATCATACCAGCCTTCCTAAATTTTTTCATCCTATGCATCTCCGTGAACATGCGTGTTAGTTCTTAGCTTGGGACTTTTGATTCAAATATTTTCATTCAAAAATCGGGATGTTAGAGTTTTATGCCGTCTCCTTAGATTATAATCTAAGGAGACCTACTAGGAACACTTTTCCCATATATATATATATATATATATATATATATATATATATGAGTTTTGAAGTATTACCACTTCGTTGCACTTTAAGGACTCATTTTTTTAATAATATATCTCATTTATGGGAGTTTCAAAATATTACCACTTCGTTGCCCTTTAAGCACTCCCTTCATTTTTTTAATAAACATATAACTCATCTAACTTTCTTTCATGTAAATATCTAGGTTTGTTGAGGCCAAGATGCCTAACGAATTGAGCCTTAGACTTGTTAAATATTTTTTATAATATAATTAATATGTATATTCTATATTTTATGTAGGTCAAGTCATCATCATTATCCCAAACTTTAACTATTGTGTAAGTGTATGTAAGTGTAGGTAAGATGCATATTCATGTAGATAAATTCTACACGATATTCAGTATTCAGACTCTTCATCTCTTTTCTAAGAAATAGGGATTCCATCAATTTGATTTTCCTATCCAATTCAAAGTATATGGTTACTAAATCCCATAAATACTAGATAAACTTGTTGAACTTTTTTTTAGAAATAAAAACCTAGAAAAGCCTAAAAAGAAAATAGAAGAAAAATAGAAAGAAAAATAAAAAGAAAGAAAGAAAAATATTAATCCTAAAAACACTCCTCATCATGCATGTCAACCCTTTCTTCCTCCCCCACTTTCCGAACATGGTCTTCTAATGTGTGGCTTATAGGTGTCCTTTTTCAAAATTTTGATTAATTTATATGTTTCCTTCATCTCTTGCCAAATCATAATCATGAAAGCTCTATTATTTTCGGGTGATTCTTGGTTAAAGAATTATTCATATTCATCACGTGATTCATTAGATGAAGACAAAACAACATCAACCTCAGGTTGTGTACTCTCAGGTACCCAATCAATCTGAAGTGATGCACGGTAAGATGGTGAGACAATTTCATGTGACATCTTAACTCTATCATGCATGGCATTACTAAAGTCATCTATGTGCATCCAATCTCCGAAAAATTTGTGTCACTAATATAAGTAGTGGAAGAAAGAACTTTCTCCTATTCTTTGCATTGACAATGATGTCAAATAACCGCAGAACATGAAATAGTGTCTATCCTTAGTCATCATCATGTGCACAATGTGTAGAGCATTATTGTAGAAAGATGAAACATGAGATACACTCAATATAGTGTAATTCAACCACCTACACACAACATAAACATTGCAGTAAACAGTTTTAGAATTAATTCCTCCACCTTAGGCGGGTCTACAATCATTAACAATCATAAGCATATACTCATCAAGGCTCCTAGGGTTCTGATTTTCATCCACCACAATGAGAATACCCGTCAATTTAGAAATTACTTGTAGATGTAGAACTCTAGTTTTACCCCCTCCAAGTTATATCTATGGTGTAGTGGTCAAAATCAATATTGTTTAAGGTGAACCCATAATAAAATTCTTGTACTAAGCTAGAGATATAAAATTCATGATTACTGACATGCATCAAATATTCTCAATTTCTAGCCCTAATCTGTTCTAAGAAATATACATTAGAAGCTTCAAAAAAAAAATTCTTTTCAGGAAAGAAGTTGGCCATGGCAGAAACAGATATTGTAGAACAATAAAGAGAGAAAAACCTACTGCCTCTGAGAAATTCAGAGGGTATATCATAGAAAACTCGGCTGTTCGGATGTCCTGTAAGCTCCGAAGCCCAAGATTGCCTCGAGATGCGTGGACCTGGGGCTGAAATTACTTGGTGATGCTTCCTTGATCTCCTAGCAGTTGTAGTTTGGGAGTGAAGGCTCGGGGTGTTGTTTAAAAGAAAGGAGAAAGATTAGATAGAGAGTGAAAATTTTCAAAAAGATCCCGATAGACACTCATTTACAAAACTAGCCCTAAAGACCCTAGGAAGTTTAGGAACTCTAACTAAAGAAGAGTCCTAATTCTATTCAGAGCTTCTTAGAAATAAAGACTCCTAACGAGATTTTAAAAAAAGAAATTTTTGAAAAAGAAAGAAAATTTTAAAAGAGGTAAAAAGAAAAAGAAAACTTATGAAAAAGGAAACCGCTAAAAGAAATTTAAAATTTAGGAAAAATTCAGTCAGAATTTTCTAAAACCTCCTCCATATCTAAATTGTGCCATGTCCTCGTGCATAGAAGGATAAAACTTTCATAATAGATAACAAAGACATTCCCAAATTATTTGAAAACATGTAATTTTTAATTCATGAAAATATTAAAAATTTCAAATAACTCCAAAAAATAACTTGAATTGAAAAAACTCTATAAGAGTTTAAAAACTAACCAATGAGAAAATGTACTCAAATAAATCAAATTGTAACTCATAATTTCTCAAGATGTCGGCTTGGCAGCCAAAAGTTTGGCTGCACAGCCGAAGTTTCTTCACTGTTGCTCCTCAATTTTGGGTGATTGATCTGTATCTTCCTCTAGATTCATCTTGTATCTCTGTTCTAGACTGTCATCAATTTTGGGCGAGGGACCAAAGAGTGTACCTGGGCCTTTTAATTCTACATACGTTATAAATTCTTTTATTTTTTAAAAATATTGTACACACATAGACTGGATCACAGAAAACTATAGTTAGTAGAATGTTTGGAAAAAAACATAAAAAAATATTATGCTAGAAAGATTTGGTTGTCTTCCAAGAAACACTTTAAGTTATAATTATTAACTAGACTTTCTTGCATAGTCATCTGACGTTGTTTAGTTGATAGGAGACTTCTTGTTTGTCAAAATCTCCCTCCATGTATGGCTTTAATCTCTGTCCATTGACTTTGAAAGTTTTTGTCTTGTCATCATGAATTTTTACCGCTCCATGAGGAAAGACTCGTGTTATTTGGAAAGGTATCAATTTGGAATGGTCCCGGCCATCTTGAACAAAGTTTTTCAGGAAACAATCAAAGACGAGAGGAATTTTTTGACCCATCACAAAATCACGCCTTGAGATGTTCTTATCATGCCACATCTTAGTCTTTTCCATGAAAATTCGTATATTCTCATAAGTTTTGGTTCAAAATTCATCCATCTCATTGAGTTGTAGCAACCGTTTCTCTCTCGCTGTTTGTAAATCAAAGTTCAAGAACCTCATTGTCCAATATGCTTTGTGTTCAAGCTCAATTGAAAGATGGCAAACTTTTTCATAAATCAAACGGTAAGGGGCAAACCTATTGGGGTTTTGAAAGCAGTCCTATATGCCCATAATGCATCATCAAGCTTTAATGTCCAATCACTCCTTGAAATATTCATTAATTTCTGTAGAGTTCTCTTCAATTCTCGATTGGAAACCTCCACTTAGTCACTGGTTTGTGGGTGATATGGGGTAGCCAGACAGTGCTTAACTCTATATTTACTCAATAAGGCTTTAAATTGGTAGTTGCAGAAGTGTTTTCCTCCATCACTAATAATTGCCCTTGGTGTTCCGAATATTATTAAGATATTCTGTTTTAGAAATTTCACCACCACCCTTACATCATTAGTGAGAAATGCGTTAACTTTGACCCACTTGGAGACATAATCTACTGCAACGAGGATGTATTGGTTCAAGAAAGATGATGGGAATGATCCCATGAAGTCAACAACCCAACAACTCTATCTCAAGTATGTTGTTGAGTAGCATCTTATTCTTCCTTGAAATATTTCCACTCCTTTGGCAATCATTACATGCGGCGACAAAGTTTTATGCATTGTTAAATAAAGAAGGCCAATAAAATCTAGATTAAAGTACCTTAGCCATAGTTTTTATAGGACTAAAGTGACCACCAACTTCCCTTGCATGACAACGTTCAAGGATGCTTGTCATCTCATCCTCAGGTATATATTTTCAAACAATTTGATCCGCACAATGCTTGTAGAGGATGGGATCCTCCCATTGATAGTACTTTGCATTGGACAAGAATTTTTTCTTCTATTGGAAAGAGATATCAGAAGGGAAAACACCACGAGCTAAGCAATTGATAATGTCGGCATACCATGATGTTTGGTTGATGTATAATGCCATCAAATACTTATCGGGAAAGGAATCATCAATCAGTGTCTCTGCTAATCAATCATCATCTTCTTGCTCAAGTCTTGAAAGGTAGTTGGTTATAAAGTTCTCAATTTCCTTCTTATCTCTATCTCTATATCAAACTTTTGGAAGAGTAGAACCCATAGAATCAGTCATGGCTTGGCTTTGGCCAAAGCAAATATTTGAGTGTCGAGTGTTCAGTGTAAACAATAGCTTTGGACCCTATCAAGTAGCAATGAAATTTTTCAAAAGAGAAGACAACGGCAAGCAATTCTTTCTCTATAGTGGTAGTTTATTGTGCATCATTTATCGTTCGGCTTGCATAATAAATCACTTGGAATGTTATGTCTCTTCACTGCCTTTGTACCGTATCTAATGCAAAATCACTTGCATCACATATAATTTCAAAGGGCAAATTCCAATTGGATGCTACAATGATTGACACAGAAACTAGTTTCTTCTTCAATATTTCAAAAACCTGCAAACAATCATTAGAGAAATTAAAAGACACATCCTTCATCAATAAATTTCTTAAAGGTTTAGATATTTTAGAAAAATTTCTTATGAATCGACGATAGAATCTTGCTTGTCCAAGAAAAATTCTCATGCCCTTCAGGTTCGTTAGTGGTGGTAGCTTTTCGATGATCTCCACTTTGGCTCTATCCACCTCAATGCCATTCGCTGAAATTTTGTGGCCTAGCACTACACCTTCTTGTACCATAAGTAACACTTTTCTTAATTGAGTATAAGGTTGGTTTTCTCACATCGCTGCAAAATTAGATTCAAATTAAACAAACATGCATCGAAAGAAAAATCGAAAACAAAAAATTGTCCATGAAAACATCAATGAATTTCTCAACCATATCATCAAATATATCCATCATGCATTTTTGAAAAGTGGTCGGTGCGTTGCAAAGACCAAATGGCATCCTTTATATGCAAATGTACCATACAGACAAGTAAATGTGATATTTTCTTGATCCTGATCTATAGCAATTTGATTATACCCTGAATACCAATCTAGAAAGCAATAATAAGCATGCCCGCTAGTCCCTCTAGCATTTGATCAATGAATGGTAATGGAAAATAATCTTTACGAGTTGATTTATTAAGTTTCCTATAATTCATGCAAACTCTCCACCTCGTGGTTGTCCTAATTGGAATCAAGTCATTATTATAATTCTTAACTATCGTGATGCCACCTTTCTTAGCCACCACTTGAATCAGACTAATCCAAGAACTATCTAAAATATGGTAGATCATACTTGTATCTAGAAGTTTCAAAACTTTATTTCTTACCACTTTTTCTATTCTCGGATTTAGATGACATTGTGGCTGTACTGTAGGCTTGTAGCTCTCTTTCTTTAAGATTTTGTGCATGTAAAGTGAGGGACTAATTTCTTCGATATCTATGATTGTCAACCACAAAGATGTTTTGTGTGTGAAATCACCTGAGGGGGTAAATAGGTGTGTGCTAATTGAATAAGAAAATTAAAACTTAATTAACAGTTTTATACAAATATGAGCATATAAACAATTACAAAAAAACAACCAAGAAATGAAGCTGTATACCCGGTGAAGTGCTCTAAACTTCTCCTCATGGTTCCTCTGAAAATAAGAGTTGAGGTGCACAAATTGCTTTCTTAGCTTAAACGAGTGCAAGTATATAAAATAATATCAAACATATAATTATAAGAAAGTAATAACATTCAAGAAATAAATAAAAATAAGTAGAATTGAGTTGAGAGAAAAGCAATCACAAACATGGGAGAATTTTTTTGAGGTTCGAGCAACTTGCTCTACATCCCTGCCTTCACTGCAATAAAGGATTTTCACTATACATGATCCCGCAAGATCACTCGATGCCGCAATACCTACCAGCTCTCTCAACAACTCTTGGACCTGCAAGTCTCTCTCTCGTTTCCGTAAGAACCAAACACATAAACCCGTAGCTTGATTGAGACCGCAACATTCAAACACTCAATACAATGATTTGAAACAACTTGTTATCAACTTTTGACCACAAATAAAACTCTCTTACAAATCTCAACTTATAGAATAGATAAGAATTGAAAGTTCAAGATGTGGGTGACAGAAAAGATAAAAGATTAAAAGTTAAAAGCTAAAGACACTTTTATAAACTGAAACACTAGAATGTGAAATGAATAGCTCTTGAAATACTTAGCCAAAAATTATTTTTCTCTTAATTTTCTTCTTACAAAGACATCTTTAATCTTTTCTATATATAAGAAAATAACAGAGACCAAAACTCAATAAATTCAGTAGTGAAAAACATGTTAAAACATGAAATAAATATTAGAAATGCATCAAGACAAGTTTACACAAGAAAATAGCCGTGGGAGACAAAACATGCAAGTTGAATGTCTGACTGTCGATAGCTATACATGCTTGTCGACAGGCATGGCTATAATGATCACATTTTTCAAAAACTATACAATAGCTATCGACAGTCAAGTGTGGCTGTTGACAGACTGAGAGAGACTCCATCTCTGCTAAAACTGGCTGTCAATACCCTTGGCTGTCGGTAGATTGAGCTCAGGTTCAGTTCTATTGAATTCCATGTTGACAGTTGTGAGAGGTTGTCGACAGTTGAGTTACACTCAGCCTTGTGCATGCCAGTATCAGCAGTCGACAGTACCACAGCTGTCGACTGTCCTGGTTTTCTAGACAGTTAAAATTTTATTTTCAAAAATATATTAAAATATATTATTTTAAACATATTTTTTAGTGCAAATGAATATGATCAAAATATGTTTTTAACATTTGAAAATACTTAAAAATATCTGTGTATATGTTTAAACTTAAGCTAAAAATCATAAGTTTGTTTTGAAAAATCGTTTTATGTGTGTGTAAATGCTTGAGAAATTAAATTTACACTATTCTTTGCAAAATTTCTAAACACTTACAAACTCTAATAATAAATTTCAAATCATTTTCTTGATCTTGAACTTCTACTTGACTTGATCCAAATACTTGATTCCTTTAAGCTTGACTTATTCTTCAGTGCTTGATATAATCTTTGTACTTGAGTTCTTGAATCAACCCATATTAGCTTCAAAACTTGGCTTTGAGTTTTTGAAGATGCTAAACACTAATTTATGATCTTTTTTAAACTTAATACTTATATATCACAAGATCATTAGTAACTATAACTACGTTAGTTAATCATCATTAATACTAAAGTGAAGGGCCTTTGGGTCAACAATCTTTCCCTTTTTGATAATGGCAAAACTCATGGAGTATATATGCATGAAGTAGAGAGGAACTTCATAAAAGCTGCCCCTTAACTCATATATAAACATAAACATATAAAATATTCAATAAAGCTCTAGAAACAAATAAATATGCATAAAAACATAAAACATGCTTATATAAAACTCTAAAATTTCTCTCTTTTTGTTATTTCATCAACAAAGGAGTAAAGAAAACAAAAGAAATTTTGAAAACTATTTGAAAGAAAAATTTATCCATTGAATGCCAATTCTAAAAAAAAATCTAGATATCAATTGAAATTAAAAATATTCAAAAAATAGTTATAAATTGAAGTAATTGATACCAACTGAAACTTAATTTAATAAAGAAATAAATTTAAATAAAAATGCCAATTTATCAAAATAAGATAGGTACCAATTGCAATAGTTGATACCAATTGAAAGTTTGTACACTTATACTAAAAGAAAAATATTTTGTCAAAAAAAAATTGAAAAGTTAAAGAATTTTCTCCCTCTTTATTAAATACAAACAAAACTAATTTATAAGCTTAAAAAATAGTGATAAGTGAATAAAATTAAGCTTAGCAAGAGATTAATTTGTGCAAAAAAATATGCACAAAAACATGGATGAATAATTTTAAAATATGCGCAATCAATAATTCATGTAAGTGTATGAAATCAGTAGTAATTTTAGAGTATAAACATATAGATAAAACATGAATCAGTACACAAAAATCATATACATAAAAAATATGTTTGTATCTCATTGCTATCACCAACCTAACATGCACATGTATAATGAATAATAAACTAAATCATATACGCATGATCACCCAACCAACCGCCCACCTAAATTAGAAATTTTCAAAAAAATAATTATTTAAAAATAGATGAAATAATTTGAAAATACTACCATTTAAAACATGAATATATTAATTTAAAAATAGTTTGAATTTGATTCAAAACTATATCAAATAAAAACAAAATGAATACATGTATAAATGCAAGTATCATCAAAACTAAGATATACACATATAACTAAATTATAATTGGGCATACAAAAGATATGAATCAAGTTTGGCACAAAATCAAAAATGTATCTACAAAGTTATACAAGTATATCGCGAGTTCTCATAAACATTTGTATTTAAATATTTAATTAAAAACATGTAATTCCTATACAAATGTGATATGCTTATAGTCAACCAATCAAAGCATATATAGATGAAAGTGGAGGATAGAGATAGTTACTAATACCGATAATGTTGGCCCAGAGGCCTTCCACTCTAGTTTTGATGATGATTAACTCATGTAGTTATGTTTACTAATATTCTTGTGATGTTTAGTTTCAGATACTTAACCAAGATATTAGTAGGTGATTAGCTTCAACAAAGAAGTTTTGGAGCTTCTCACATGGTGATTCGAAAGCCCGAGCGACAAAGTTCATATCTAGCACTCATTGGAGTCAAGCTCGGTGGATCACATTTGGATCGAGTAGACTTGAAGACAGAGTTCGTCAAGAAGACTTTGGTACATAGTTTAGATTATGTTTTTAGATCCATTTGTAAAGACTAGATAGTGTGATATGCTCAAGTTCACAACACACACACTTGTTTCTAGTTTTATGTTTTGGTTTTTGATTTTTTGGTTTAACCGATCTTGGTTTTCATGAATAGATAGTATCAATACAAGTTTACATGGTTTAATGTATATTAGATTTGTTCTATATACTTGTATGCTTCATATTTTAGACAAACTTATTTTGATATGCCTATTCATGTGTTTGGAGTCTTGTGTTTTAACAAAACATATTGGAGTATATCAAAAACATTGATATATATCTTTATATGTATATTGGAGTATATCCATATACTACATGCCTAAAAGTTGTTTCAATATCATGTTTTTGTATTTGGATGAGTTTTGGACAAAACGAATTTTCAATTCAAAAATCCAAGTTTTGAAAAATACGGATTTTGGTTTTCGGTAAAATTTCCATAACACAAATATGATTCAAATTGTTTGAAATTTGTGTTGAAATTTTTCACACATGTTTGTATATCAATGTATTATACTGAACTTATTTTTGTAGATTTTTAGAGAATTTTATAGGATTTATTTTGTATTTAAAAACTAACTTTTCAGTCCTAAAATTTCTCTGCCAGGCTCTGGCGGTCGACCGTTCCAGTCGACCGAACCAGGAGCCGGTCGACCGGAGAGGTCGACCGGACGTGCACAAGGCTGTGCACTTAGCCGTGTCTGTTGGCCGGTCGACCGCACGGACCGATTGAAGGCAACCCACTCTCGGGTTGCCCCGGTCGACGGGGCGGTCAACCGGCCAGAGAGCCGTTGCTCTCTGGTTCAGGGCCCGGTCGACCGGGCGGTTGACCGGATGGCTCAACGGTCAAAAATTTGACCGTTGGCCGGTCGACTGGCCGGTCGACCGGAAGGCCAATTCTGGCCTTGTCAGCTTCCAACGAGCAGATTCCTTTTGGGTTATAAATACCCCATTTGAGAGAGGTTTTCTCTAAGATTTTTAAGAGCAAAATTCATTCATTATTCTCTAGTGTTTTAAAAGCAAGTTTTCAAAAGAGTTTATTGGTTTATAAATATCATCTTTATTTGTTTTCAAGAGTTGGAAAAATCAAAGAAAAATATTAATTTGGGATATTTGCTTTGTTCTTCATTTCTATCAAATACTAAGTTGTTTTCCCAAGTATTTTTCCTTGTGATTTGTTTTCAACATCTTGATTTTCCACACTTGAGCCATATCTTGCTATCCTATCTATTAGGATCTTTTATTTGTGGGAAAATTGGTTTGTGGTTGAGATATACTACCAAGTTTTAAACCCTCCTACTTTATGTTATCCCTCTTGGGTAGAGGTTGATTTTGGAGAGGTGGTTGGCTCCCTCTAGTGAGAGGTGGAGATTATTAGTTGGCTTCCTCTAGTGAGAGGTGGAGTTTGTATTGGAATCCCTCAAGTGTGAGGTGATTGTGTTGTATTTGGCTAAGTGCCTACCCCTCTTGTGTGAGGTAGTGTTTGTGTGGCTTTGTGCCTTGCCTCTAAGTGTAGAGGTTATTTTGGTTGAGAGAGGAGTTGTGTACTCTATATTGTATTTACCCCAAATCCTTAGTGGAGATTCCCTGTGTGGGAGTCCTGTGTGGACAAGTGGATTGGAAATCCTTTTGTGTGAAGCGGGGACGTAGAGCTGTGTGCTCGAACCTCGAAACATATTCGTGTGTTTGCGTTTGATCGATTAACTCTTACTCTCTCTCTCTCTCTCTCTCTCTCTCTTTACTATTGTGTCTTGCATCATTCATATTGTCATACATACATTATATGCTTGGCTTGTTTGTGTGTGCCTCACTTGTGCTTAACCACGAGAGCTTCATATAGCGTCTCAACTCTTATTCAGAGGAATCAAGAGGAGTTAGTCAGAGCCCTTCACCGAGAATTCGGCTATACTCATTGGTTGCATTAAGTGTAGTTGCAATAAAGTTTTAATTTCCGCATTTAGTTCATTAAATTATCCGTACACCTATTCCCCTCTAGGTGTACTTTTAATTGGTATCAGAGCCTACGCTCCTGATATTTGGTTTAACCACCTAGGAGTGTGATCTTGGTTAGCTAATCTATATTTGCATTTACTTTTGCACACATATAATTTACACTCATGGATAGCCCTCCCATGTTTGATTTCTCTAGACTAGACATATGGAGGTTCTTATGAGTTGTCATTTAAAAGCCCTAGGCTTGCATGTTTACCTTGCCATTACCAAGGAATCCTACCCTAATGATAGCAAGCATATAGAGGCCAATGCAATAGCCCTAAAGGCATTTAGAGCATCTCTTCATAAAGAATATTTACATGTGCTTTCTCACTATGATTCGACTTTTGCAGTATGGAGCATTTTGACTTCCCCGGAGCTACCAAAGATTATCGATAAGATAAGGAGATCTAGAAGAGACGAGTCCGATGAACGTTGCTTCATGGTCCAAGGGAATGACTCCCTTGAGGTACACTCGGACACTCAACTAGATGCTAGTACTAGTTCCTATTGCAATGAGTGTTTAGAGGCACAAGCCATGAATGATGAACTTGCTAAAAATTGTGAAAATTTGATTTCAAAATACAAACTTTTGAAAAAGGAAAGTCTTGGTTTAAAAGAAGAAAATAAAAATTTATCTTCTAGACTTGAGATTGTTTTGCAAGAGAAGGAAGAGATTTCAAGTGAACGTGACTCACTTAAATCCCAACTAATCTTGCCCTAAAAGAAAATGAATTTTTGAAAAATAAAAATGATTGTGAAATAATTTTGAAGAAAAATGAAAACTTGTCTTCAAAAGTTGATTTTGTTTTAAAAGAAAATGATTCTTTAAAAATGAAAATTGTTTTTGTTTCAAAGGAATTGGATTTGATGTCTAATGAAAATATTTCTTTGAAAAAAATGATTTAGGTACACATGTTTGCCATGCTAGTGTAGCTTCACCTAGCTTACCTATTGCATGCACCTCTTCTAAAATTGATAATGATATTTGTTTGTTAAAGAAGAGTGTGGATTGTTTGGGATCTACTTTGAGCCATTGTGTCATGAACCACTCACGTTTAGAATCTATGTTTCGAAAGAAACAAGTTCCATCTTTACATGCACACCATCCACGGCATACACAGCTTCGCACGTTCATGTACACAACACTATGTATGCTCATGTGTACACTTGTACACATTGTGGACGTAAGG
Source organism: Agave tequilana (assembly GCA_038442645.1). NCBI lineage: Eukaryota > Viridiplantae > Streptophyta > Magnoliopsida > Asparagales > Asparagaceae > Agave > Agave tequilana. Next base: position 183,916 of record JAVJIF010032473.1, on the reverse strand, counting down.
GCCACCTTGCTAAATTTTGTTATGATCGTATAAATGATTCTAATTTAGCAAATAAGTTTGTTTGGGTTAAGAAAGGAACTAACCTCATAGAACCAAAAGAGTATGGGTACCAAAGACCACCCCTATTATTTTTGATGTAGGTGTGGGCTCTTGCATGACGTGAGAGCAATGGTGCCTTGAGGTGGATGCGTTCCGAGCTTAAAGATGACAATTAGGATGCATCACTTTCAAGGAGTGTTTGGTGGGAGGACTACCTTATTTTGGAGACATGGAGAGTTGCCCTTATTGGTTTGGTAACAACCCCTTACTCCCATTTATGTTTACATGCTTATCTTATTGTTGATTTCTAGCATGTCATATTTATATGTTCATTATGTCATATGCCATGTTTATTAGATTAGTAATATACATGTTTAGTTATTTAAGACACCCATGTTTATATGGATTTATATTTAGTGTTCTCACTTTGTTTTTAACTAATGTGTATGTCCTAGATCTAATGCATGTGCATATACATATTGATCATGTGGATGTTTATGAGTTTTGTTTTTGACTTTATGCTTCATGTTTGATTACATGCTTGGATGTTAGTTTTCATTAAAACTAGAATATATACTTATACAACTAATGAGCCACAAATAGACCATTATATGTTTGTGCTTGAACGCTTATTTGTACCCATTAGATGTATTAGTATAGCCTAGTTTTGATGATTCATGCATTTGACTTGTATTCCCCATTTTGCATATTTTTGTGTTTATGTTTAACTTCATGTATATGTCCATTTTGTCTAAACTATTAGATATACATATATATCCTTGAGCCACTTGCCGTCATGCATATACTTTTGTGGACTCGTTATGTTTGGATATGTATGTATACTTTAGTTTGAACATGACATACATATACCTTGAAGATTAAATCGTTTTGATGATTTTCATGTTTTAAGAAATTTCTTATTGAGCTTGATTGCCCAGTTTCATGATAATGTACTTTACATAACACTGTACACTCACCTTATTTAGTGTTTTCTCATGATTTTATTTTTATGAGTACAATTTGTGCTAATATAGATTTTGAGTGTTTGGTGATCATGTGATTTACATATGTTTCATGAAATATTTTTTGTTTTATTCCTTTCTTGAAGGATTTCATACTAGTTTTCAAACCTTTCTTATAACTAGTTCGTATTCTTCATTTGGAAGAGTTTTCAATTATGCTAAACTATTTTCAAACCTATTTTTGAAAACCCTTTCCATTTAAGGGCGGTTGGTTGGGCGACCATGCCTTGTATGCTTGTTATTGAAAATTGTTTTAAACATGTGCATGAAATGGGTGGAAGATAATATGAGTTATACACTTAATCTTATTGTGTTTTTAATTTGTATCATTAGATCCTTTCAATTAGTATCACTATTGACATTCTTTTTGTATACTCATATATATGTTTTATTTGTGCTTACTATATCTCTATATCTTTGAGCACAAATTTTGGTTACGCTAAGCTTGATTTTAAATGACTATTATTTTCAATTGATTATGTTTCAATTGGTTTCTTATACAAGCTTATGCATCATTTTATTTGGTAATTCATAAAGGGGGAGAAAATTTATATTTCACCTTTCAATTGGTTTTGGTATTCTACTCCCACACTTTATGTTAAAAATGATTTTAAAAAAAGGATATTGATTATTTTTTTGGTATCATATGCTTTTGATGAAAAATTACTTTCAATTAGTACTAATCTCTACAAATTAGTATCAAGATTACCTATAAGTTTACTTAAAATTGTTATGTTTTATTGATATCAAAATTTTGGTTGAATTGTTTAAAATGATTTATTTACTTTTAATTGGTATTTAATTGGTATTTACTTACAATTGGTATCAATTGGTATTTAAATCTATATTTATTTTATGTACCACATTATGTACTTTCAATTATGTACTTTCAATTGGTATGTTTTATTTCATTGATATCATGATGCACTAACTTGATATATTTTTTCTTTCAATTGGTATCAAGAAAGTTTTCTTTTGAGTTCACCCCTTATTAATATTTTTTTGTTTAAAACAAAAAGGGGAGAATATTATTTTTTTTAACCCCTTTGTTGATGATTGACAAAAGGGGGAGAAGTATTTGAGTTTATATGCATGAGTTTATTTGCATGTTTATTGTTTATCTTTCCAATCGGTATTAAGAATTTTGTTTTATTGATTGGTATATCAAGAGGCCTTGATTGGTATCAAGAGCTTAAGTTTTTTTATTGAATTGATTGGTATCGAGAGCTTAAGTTTTTTTATTGAAATTTTTATTGGTATTAAGAGCTTAAGAACATATTTATTTAAAAAAAAGGAAAAAAATTTATTTTAAAAGTTTGGTATCAAGAGCTTAAGTTTTTTTTTTATTGAATTGATTGGTATCAAGAGCTTAAGTTTTTTTATTGAAATTTTTATTGGTATCAAGAGCTTAAGAACATATTTATTTTTAAAAAGGGAAAAAAGAATTTATTTTAAAAGTTTGGTATCAAGAGCATGTTCATTCCATTATTTTTATGCATGTTGATGCATATCCATGTTTAAGTATTCATTGCATATCTTATGTTTATTGCTATGCATGAGTTAAGGGGGAGCTTCTTTGAAGCTTAACTTTAATCCATGCATATATAACTCCATGAGTTTTGTCATCATCAAAAAGGGGGAGATTGTTGGCCCAGAGGCCTTCCACTCTAGTTTTGATGATGATTAACTCATGTAGTTATGTTTACTAATATTCTTGTGATGTTTAGTTTCAGATACTTAACCAAGATATTAGTAGGTGATTAGCTTCAAAAAAGGAGTTTTGAAACTTCTCACATGGTGATTCAAGAACCCGAGCTACAAAGTTCATATCTAGCACTCATTGGAGTCAAGCTCGGTGGATCACGTTTGGATCGAGTCGGCTTGAAGATAGAGTTCGTCAATAAGACTTCGGTACATACTTTAGATTATGTTTTTAGATCTGTTTGTAAAGACTAGATAGTGTGATATGCTTAAGTTCACAACACACACTTGTTTCTAGTTTTATGTTTTGGTTTTCGATTTTTGGTTTAACCGATCTTGGTTTTCATGAATAGATAGTATCAATACAAGTTTACATGGTTTAATGTATATTAGATTTGTTCTATATACTTGTATGCTTCATATTTTAGACAAACTTATTTTGATATGCCTATTCATGTGTTTGGAGTCTTGTGTTTTAACAAAACATATTTTCGGATTTAATATCAAAAACATTGGTATATATCTTTATATGTATATTGGAGTATATCCATATACTACATGCCTAAAAGTTGTTTCAATATCATGTTTTTGTGTTTGGACGAGTTTTGGACAAAACGAATTTTCAATTCAAAAATTTAAGTTTTGAAAAATACGGATTTGGCTTTCGGCAAAATTTCCATAACAAAAAAATGGTTCAAATTGTTTGAAATTTGTGTTGAAATTTTTCACACATGTTTGTATATCAATGTATTACACTGAACTATTTTTGTGGATTTTTAGAGAATTTTATGGGATTTATTTTGCATTTAAAAACCAACTTTTTCAGTCCTAAAATTTCTCTGCCAGGCTCTGGGTCGACTATTCCGGTCGACCGAATTAGGAGCCGGTTGACCGGAGCGGTCGACCGGACGTGCACAAGGATGTGCACTTAGCCGTGTCAGTGGCCGGTCGACCGCACGGTCGACCGACTAAAGGCAACCCACTCTCGGGTTGCCCCGGTCGACCGGGCGGTCGACCGGCCAGAGAGTCGTTGCTCTCTGGTTCAAGGCCCGGTCGACTGGGCGGTCGACCGGATGGCTCAACGATCAAAAATTTGACAGTTGGCCAGTCGACCGGAAGGCCAATTCTGGCCTTCTCAGCTGCCAACGGGCAGATTCCTTTTGGGGTTATAAATACCCCATTTGAGAGAGATTTTCTCTAAGATTTTTAAGAGCAAAAATTCATCTATTCTCTAGTGTTTTAAAAGCAAGTTTTCGAAAGAGTTTATTGGTTTATAAAGATCATCTTTTTTTGTTTTCAAGAGTTAGAAAAATTAAAGAAAAATATTGATTTGGGATATTTGGTTTGTTCTTCATTTCTATCAAATACTAAGTTATTTTCCCAAGTATTTTTCCTTATGATTTGTTTCCAACATCTTGAATTTTCACACTTAAGCCATATCTTGCTATCCTATCTATTAGGATCTTTTATTTGTGGGAAAATTGGTTTATGGTTGAGATATACCACCAAGTTATAAACCCTCCTACTTTGTGTTATCCCTCTTGGGTAGAGGTTGATTTTGGAGAGGTGGTTGGCTCCCTCTAGTGAGAGGTGGAGATTGTTGGTTGGCTCCCTCTAATGTGAGGTGGAGTTTGTGTTTGAATCCCTCAAGTGTGAGGTGATTGTGTTGTATTTGGCTAAGTGCCTACCCCTCTTGTGTGAGGTGGTGTTTGTGTGGCTTTGTGCCTTGCCTCTAAGTATAGAGGTTGTTTTACTTGAGAGAGGAGTTATGTACTTCATATTGTATTTACCCCAAATCCTCAGTGGAGGTTCCCTGTGTGGGAGTCCTGTGTGGACAAGTAGATTGGAAATCCTTCTGTGTGAAGGCGGGGACGTAGAGCTGTGTGCTTGAACCTTGAAACATAATCGTGTGTTTGTGTTTGATCGATTGACTCTTACTCTCTCTCTCTCTTTCTTTACTATTGTGCCTTGCATCATTCATATTGTCATACATACATTATATGCTAGGCTTGTTTGTGTGTGCCTCACTTGTGCTTAACACGAGAGCTTCATATAGCGCCTCAACTCTTATTCAGAGGAATCAAGAGGACTTAGTCCAGAGCCCTTCACCGGGAATTCGGCTACACTCGTTGGTTGCATTAAGTGTAGTTGCAAGTAAGTTTTATTTTCGCATTTAGTTCATTAGATTAGCTATACACTTATTCACCCCCCTCTAGGTGTACTTTCAGATAAGTCTAACTCTATTTCTCCAAACCAAAGGTGATCGTTTCCATCTTAACTCCTTGATAATGATATATCTAAAGATTTGTCCATCAAGCTCTAATTGCATCCACTATCAAAGCATTAACTCTCTCACGTCTTGAGAGAGGACACACCTACATCAAATAAAATCAGTGTCCCTTTTGGTACCCATAATTTCTAGCATCTTGGACCCAAACATTATTTTTAATCACATGTAATTTATCATAACAAAATTAGCTAAATGACCTTTACAGCCGCAATGTGTACAGGTGTACACTTTGGCATGAGTGTGAGCATGGAGTACATATGGAGTGTGTGCATGAATGTGTGAAATTTATTTCTTACAAAATATAGATTTCAATTTATTTTGATTAAAAAAATATTGGCTCAAGGTTCAGCCCAAAATATCAATATTATTTTTCAAAATACAAATCTCATTCTCATCGAAAGAAGAAGAAGAAGCAATATTAGCATGAGAAGTGTGGGAATCAAAATCCTTTTCATTTCATTATAAGAAATGGAAATCTTTTCTTTCTCTTTCAAAGCATTTTTTTGTTCTTTCTAAACAAAAACAAATAGATTTTTTTAAAGATTCTATGTTATTTTGAAATCAAAATAATTTCATTTGTCAAGATCGCATTCTCTTTTGAAACAAGATCAAGTTGAATTTTCAGAGAATATTTTTCTTTTGAAACAGAATTAACATGGTTTTTCAAATATTCATTTCCTTCAAAAACATATTTAATTTTGAAGACATGATAGCATTCTCTTTCTACAGTTTCTTGTTTTCAATTTTTAATACATCATATTTTTCAATAATTTTTGACAAAACATGGCAACATCATTATATGATATATTTTCACTTTCATCAAAATCAGATTCCGATTTTACCTCAAGGGGGTCATCCCTTTGGACAATGAAGCACATGTCAGAAGTATCATTTTCTTCTCTCGAGTCTCTATCCTTGTCATTTGAAGCTTGTTCGTTGAGAGAGATCAATATATTCCAAACTATAAAAGCAAAATAAAAATTAGTGACCCTACAAAGATAATCATCTAGGGCAAGCTTTAAAGCAAGAGTAGCTTTTGCAATAGCCTCAAGATATTTGCCATTTAATTGATATAATTCTTTGTAGTAGCAAGATAAACATTCCTTCTGAGAAACTAAAGAAACAAAAACATTTTAATCTTTTAAATTTGAAGGTTAAGAACATCAAACATGGTAGTACAAGAAGGTCCATATGTGTGTAAAAAAATGTGATTAGAAAAATAAGAATCACTCTAGGTAGTTAAATCGATAATCAAGAGCACTAGCTCTGCTTTCAATTAAAATCACCTTGAGGGGAGTAAATAGGTGATGTACTAATGAAATTCAGAAATTAAAATATAATTAACAATTCTACAAAAATATAAGCACATAAATAATATTAACTCATAACCAAGAAATGAAATAATATACCCGGTGAAGAGCTCTGAACTTCTCGTGATTTCTCTTAAAATAAGAGTTGAGGTGTATAATTGCTTTCTTATTTTAAACGAGTGCAAACATATAAAATAATATCAAACATATAATGATAAGCAAGTAATAGTAGATATAAATAAATGAGTAGAGTTGTTTCGAGGTCCAAGCAACTTGCTCTATATCACAGCCTTCACCGCAATGAAAGATTTTCATCATGCATGATCCCGCAAGATCACTCTGTGTCATAACACCTATAAACTCCTTCAAAAACTCTTGGACCCGCAAGTCCCTCACTTCTTTCCGCAAGAACAAAACACACAAGCCCATAAGCTCAATCAAGGCCGCAACCTCCAAACACCAAATAAATGATTGAAACAACTTGTGATTAAATCTTGACCATAAACAAAACTCTCTTACAAACTCCAACTTATAAAATAGATAAGAATTGAAAGCTTAAGATGTGGGTGAGAGAAAACATAAAAGATTAGAAGATAAAAGCTAAAGACACTTTTGTAAACAGAAATACAAGGATGTGAAATGAGTAGCTCTTAAAATACTTTGCCAAAACTTATTTTTCTTTGGAATTTCTTTAGATTTTTTTCTTTTTTTTGTTTATTTTGTTTATTTTTTTGTTTGATTTTGACATTTCTTGTATGATATGGCTTATAACAACAATTTTTCTAACTTTGATGGTAATCCATGTTACACCCCGACCTTTTTTTCGGATGTTACCAACCCGGCATATCATAACTTTAACCAACCTAGTATGCCAAATTGGTCTTATCCGAATCAATACATGCCCCAGTCCCATTACTATGAACAAGACTGGAGTAATATTCACTATTCTTCACAGAGTCAATGGGGATACAACTCCCCCGAGTCATATTGTCAACTACCCTACCAATATCTAGCTTCATATACTCCTTCTCCTGAACAACTATTAGAAGAATCAATTGACTGAGAAAAGTGGATGGAAGCCTTAGATGAGCTTGAGCGAGGAATTCAAATTTTAGAAAACTCAAAATCCCATCAAAATATTCAAGTTACAGATCCTTACTCTATTTTTCAAGAAGAATATGCCGACTTAGAAAAGAGTATGGAATTCATAATACAATCTCAAAATGATCCACTAATTATGATAGAAGTAGCTTAGTAGATTGGAAAACATACATAGGAATAAGGAAACTCTTCCTACCTAACTTTGACTATTCTCGACACTTCTAGTCATATTGATGAAAATCAAGAATCATGGTATCTTGAAAACTTTGATTAAGATTCAATTTCATCACAAACTTTGAACTTGACCAATATCAACTCATTGACGAATTGGCAAGTTTTTATTTTAATGAGATTGAACTTAATTATGAATGTGAACCTGATCTCCAACTTTGTGATTCAGTTTCCACTTCGAATCTATGTTGACTCTAGTATTTTACCCAATTTGGACCAATTTCCTGAGTTAACATTTATTCCCATATGGATAAATCTAGAAATGGAATCACCAATTTTGGATAGTTACATTTCATTGATGGGAAAAGAATGTGAATTTCGATTCTAGATTTGGACTCAACTCTTGAACCAAAACTAACATTCGAACCCAAATTTGATTTTTTTTTAAGTTAGTATTGGTTCCTGAACCTATCATTCTTGAGCCCAATTCAACCATTCTACCAAGTCACATTCTTTTGTTGGACGTAGGTATAGACCATGATGACTCCGTGATGATTTTTTAAGACTGATCATGTAAAAGGAGTAAGTTTCACGATAGGATCTTTCATGATCCTATTCATATTGTGGACTATAAATATGTAAATAGAAAAGAGGTCAATAAAGGTGAGTTCTATGAACCACCACATTATCTTGATTTCGTAGCAATGCTTGACCCAATAAGACCACCACCGGAACCACCACCATAAGATAATATTTTCCTTCTCTTCCTACTTTTCATGCAACTATGCATTCATTTATACATTGAGGACAATGCATGAGATAGGTGTAGGAGAGGGTTCAAACATAACTTAAATTTTCCTTTTATTATAAAAATTATTAACATTTTCTTTACTTTTAAACAAACATTTTGAAAATAGAAACAATATTTTGACACATTCTTTGTAAGAAATTAAATCAGTTTTAAGGAATAGAAGAATTATAATTAGGATTTCTTATACTTGGTCAAATATGATTATTTGATTAATTTCTAAGATTAGGAAGAAAATTTAAAAAAGAAATTTAATCTTGATTTTTACCTTGATGATATATGCATGCTTTATACACTTACACACTTAGGGTTTAGAAATAAAGATTCTTATGCCTTATTTAAAAAAGGAGAAAAAGAAAAAGAATATATATATATAAATCTTCTAATTAAGCTGGTTTTTGTGCCTCATAAAGTATAAGTATTCACGCCTAAAAGCAGTTCATATAATAATTTTTAGTTTTGTGGCCTTGTTTACTCTTGTTCTTAAGTCCTTGGTGGTTTTCTCACCTGGTGCCCTAAGACTGTTTGGTTTGGGAGTCACCGATTAAAGACTCGTTACATGAGCAGATTAGAAAGCCTAATAAAACTAAGGAATAACACCACTAAAAATAAAAAATAAATAAATAAGACATAAGAGTTAGAGTTAAAGAACCCTTAATCAAAATTTCACGGTCATGAAGGTGCATATGACTTAGGATAAAATAATAGACTATATGAGAAGTACAATTTGACTCCTTACTTTGATTGATAACAAATTTTGACTAGAGACTAAGTTTAGGAATAAAAAGTTCGGTTTTTCTATAACTTATAGATTACTTAATTCTTACAATAATACTTCAAATATTTTCTCTTTCAAATATATTTTCAAAATACTAATACTTTATTTCTCTTTCTTTATGGATTTTGTGGCTGTAATCCACTAAAAACCCTCATGAGGCAAAACTTGTCCTCTAGGGGAACCTAAAGGTTTAATGGTTGTTGCACATGCTCAGTGCAATCGCGTGACCTGCGAAAGTGGTCAACAATATTTGGTTTAGTTTTGTTGTTTTGCTCGAGGACGAGCAAAGATAAGTGTGGGGGTGTAATCGGTCACATATATTGCATATATATTGTCACTTACCATGTTTATTATCTAATAAATCCTATTATTAAGTCTTATTTTTATTTAATAATGTGCAAGCCCATTTCTAAAGGAAAAGGAAGAGAAACGAGCTCAAAAGCCCATCAAAATTCTAATTTAATTCAAAATTAATTTGAAATTAGAAGATCAGGACAGATCAAGGCAAATTAGAGAATAAAATTGGTTAGAATAAATCATTACAAATCATTGGTTAAACCCAAAGATCAAAGACAGTTTCATCAAATTCAGGAGCTGAAACGGAAAATCCAGAACCAGATAAAAAAAATCACTAAATCAGAAACTGTACCCCTGGGTGTGGCCACCTGGCCATATCCTGGTTGCGAAAAAGTGGCCAAAGCTGCATTTTTCGTGGCTTTGTTGTGTCTGTTGGGGGAGCGTTTGCTCCCCTATCTTCGTACGCTCTCCCTTACTTAGTTTTGCCTATAAATACTGGGTTTTCAGAGACCACAGGGAAGGATCAAGCAAAGATTGATTTTAGGCCAGTTATTCATTCTTTTTAGTGTAGGCTTTTATTTTCATTTTATGTAAATTTTATTTCTTTGTAAGCATAGGTTAGACTGAGATTCATGTAAGTAAAAGAGAGACTTATGTTGAGAGTGACACCAATGTAATCTCCTCCTTTCTTTCATAGTTTCTACAAGCAATCAAAGGTAACATCTTTATGCTCTTTGTTTATATGTATTCTTCTTTTTTCTACTTTTTCTCTTTTGGTTTTGATGAATGTTGAAGTGAATCCTGAAGCATCAGTATAGGCATGTTTGTATGATTGCCACTGATATTTCATGATGATGTTCTTCTCCTCAAGATTATGTATTATTTCATTCTTATCCGTCTTGGTGATGTAATGCGAATGGGGACCGAGCTCGATCTTATAGGTTATGCATTGATCACCTTTGAAGCAAGGGAAAACATGCAAGGTTTCCAGGTAAGTAATTAACGAGAGGAGGTAAGTTTTTCTTTTAGGTTTTCTTTATTTTCTTTTAACTTTTTGTTTAGATCACCAACAGTATAATCTCTAAACTCATTTATCACTCTTTTTAATTTCTTTGTATAAATCTATTTTTCATTTTCTCTACCTTCTCAATCTACCACTTTCTTCCTAACTTAATTGTAACCTATTTTCCTTTTTCTTTTTAAGAACTAAAGGAAGATCTTTAACCACTGACTGTGACTTAAAAGAGAACTTACTAAAAAGCTTCCATCGCTAGTCCCACTTTGTGGATCACTGATCGGTCATATATATTGCATATATATTATCACATTACCATGTTTATTATCTAATAAATCTTATTAATAAGTCTTATTTTTATTAATAATGTGCAAACCCATTGCTAAAGAAAAGGGAAGAGAAACGAGCCCAAAAGCCCATCAAAATTCTGATTTAATTCAGAATTAATACGAAATTAGAAGATCAGGGTAGATCAAGACAAATCAGAGAAGATAAAATCGGTTGAAAACCGGTTAAAACAAATCTTTACAAATCAATTGGTTAAAACCAAAAATCAAAGGTAGTTTTGTCAAATTCAGGAGCTAAAATAGAAAATCCAGAACTAGATAAAGGGAAATCGTTAAACCAGGAGCTATACCCCCCGGGTATGGCCACCTTGCCACACCCAAGCCACGAAAATGCGGCCAAAGCCGCATTTCTGCGGCTTTGTTGAAACGGTTGGGGGGATATTCTGCAGCTTTGTTGAAACGGCTGGGAGAGCGTTTGCTCCCCCTATCTTCATACGCTTTCTCCTGCTTGGTTTTTCCCTATAAATACTACATTCAAAAGAGAAGAAGTGATCGGAAATTAGTTTAAGTTTTTCTCTTTATTTTAAGATTTATGTTCTTTGTTAGATTGTATTGAGAAGTTGTATCTCTATTTTTAATTCATAGTTCAGTCCAAATACAAGTGAGAGAGAGGAAAGAGTGATTGTAATCTGAAGTTGAAGTGACATCAATAAAGGTTCAAGGATTCTCTTCTTCTCCAATTCACGGGTATATATTATTTCATTTAAATGTCTTGTTTTACTTTAATCATGAGTAGCTAAATTCGTTTTTCTAGGCTCACTATTATCACTCTTCGATCCCTCTTGTTTTGAATAGTTTTAATATAAAGAACCCAATAGAATCATATATATGCCTTAATCTAAGCATTGCTTCGTTGGAAGTGTTCTGAAAGGCACATGAGAATGGGTTTGGATTTTTAAACTTCTATTTTCTAAAACATCACTTGAACTTATTTTTATTTCATACTTGAAAGATTACTTGTTGATTTTACATTCAGTTCAAGATGATTTTTTAAGAAAAAAGTCAATTTTTTCAAACAATCTTATTTACTTTGCTTAATACTTTCGAAACTCAAGCTTAAGTGTTTGCCTATGATCAAGTTGAGGCACTGAAAATTTCAAGATAAGAATATATCGTTGAGTAGTAAGATAGTGAGCCCAAAGCTTTTTCATATATTAAAACAACAACCAATCAATCTTCAACACTTTTTAAAGATCATCATTTTCAAAGCCTTTTTTAATTTTTCAATTTTTGTTTTAATCACTTCCTTACTCTCTATTCTCTTTTTCAATATAAAAAAACTGACAACATTATTTGTTTTTTAAACAATTCATCTAAAAGCTTCCATCGCATTTCTCCTCGTGGACAGCATTCGTTAGCCAAAAGCTAGACGGTAATTCTCATTGTTTTCACTTTCAATCAAATTTTTGGCGCCGCTGCCAGGGAGGGAACGGTGTAATTATTTTCTAAAAAGTTTGGTGTCTTGTTTTAGGGCCATCAAAGAGTTAAATTTAACACTTAAGCTTTATACGAGAAGACTTACTATTCTGTGCCCCTACTCTCGAAAGTAGGAAATAGAATTTCAAAAGATTGCAGTGCAAAAACTTAAAATTTTTGGACTACTAAAAACTCTTTTTGTAGGACATATTGCTTTGTAAAATATAGTTTTTATGTGTTATTTCTGTTATATCTGATATTCACACTCCCTATTTTTAATCCAACAGTAATCTAACTGATTGTTAATTGCTTAAAAAATATTTAGACTTGCATTCTAGGTATTTGTCTAATTACATTTCTTTTATAATTATTGTTGAAGATAGTTAGAGACAAGGTACGTATGCATAGCATATAGTTTAGAAAATATTCTTGGGTGATTATTTGCTTATTGAATGTTACTTTTCTATATCTTGCACACTTTGCACAATTAATTTTAAGGGCAAAACCCAAAACAGATAAGGTGGGGAAGTCATTACCCTTCCTTAGCCCACAAACCATCTCCAAGCATGCATAACCTAAGCCTAATTTAAAATCTAATAGACGTTGGCCTTAGGGATATCTCAAACTTATTAGGAGATTATCTTATGGGAGAAGGTGCTAGAATTTGACTCCTGCCAAATCAGTGTCTAAGGACAGAGATTGAGAGGCGAAACCCCGAAGGCTGGTGGTTTGGCTTAATTAGGCCTGTCATTTTGCGTGGATACCTCCCACCAATCTTTCCCTGACCTGGCTGATTAGCTTGTGGTCAAAGTCTGCATTATACCTTCTGTGGACAATCAACCAGTTAGGAGTTGTCTAGGTCAAGGTTACTTTAGACTAGACTTGGTTGTTTCTTCTTGTTAACTATTGGTGAACTTGATTGTGATAGTGTTTATGTATGCAAGTATGGTCAAGAGACCCTAATTCATCTAGGTTAACTAGAAACACATCACCACCCAAGTTTAAACCAAGACCAGATCCGGTTATGGCTCAACTGACATCTTTGCAGGATAGGTTTTATCCCATTAGAACCATACTTCCATCTTGCATCAACTTTTATCGGTTAGTGAACACAATTTTGAGCTCAAGCCTCAGTTCATTAACACACTCCCCAAGTTTCATGGCTTAGAGTCTGAAGATACTTATTTCTTCATAAGAGAGTTTGAGGAAGTATGCCTAATGATGAAATCTCACGCCTTGGAGATGATGCTATTAGGTTGAGATTTGTCCCATTTGCTCTTAAGGACTTAGACAAGAAATGACTTTTGAGCTTAACGGCCGGCTCTATCACATCATGGAATGGTTTCATCAAGGTCTTCTTGAAGAAATTCTATCCAATTCATAAGATAGCTCTCATTAGGAAGAACATCATGCAGTTCAAGTAAGAACCTAGTGAAGCGTTTTGGAGGTACTTTGAACGCTTTAAAGACCTCCTTATCCAATGTCCTCATCATGGAATAGAGAAATGGCGACAATGGCAAATTCTTTATGACGGTTTAGACTACTCAATTAAGACCCTCTTAGAAATCACGTGCCAAGGGAGATTCTTGCAGAAGGATGAGAATGAAGAATGGGATTTATATGAGGATCTAATTGAAAAGACCATCCAATGGGAACCAACTAGTGAAACTCTAAGTATTCAATCTCCATCTCTTCAAAAGAAGGTCTCCATTCAATTGAATCATCCACAGCTAATGAGGCTAGAATAGCAAACCTAACGAGAAGAGTGAAAGTTTTAGAAACTAAGGAACCAAGTCCAGTAAATCAAGTCAGTCCAAACCAATTTTCAAATCTGGGTTGTACTTAGTGTCAAGCCATGAATCATGTGTTCAAGCTCTGCAACAATATCCTGAACCGATAAATGCGGACTTTTCAAGGTCGAACAATAATCTTTTACGCACAAACATACATTCCTGGCTAGAGAAATCACCTGAATTTCTCATGGAGCCAAAACAACAATGATCACTCACGGTCAAACCATGCAAGCCACTTCCATCATTTCAATAATTCTTTCAATCATCAGCTCAACTTTTCTAATTACCATCATAATTCTCCCAAACATCCGCCTAAATTTTCAATTTATCAATAAAACTTTCCCAACCAAGCTCCACAATCTTCCTTCCAAAATCCTCAACTAGAAAGAAGCATGACTGATTTTGAGAGAAACATGAAAAGGTACATGAAGAACCAAGATTCCCTCATGCAAACAATACAGAGGCTTGATGTTCAAATGAGTCAATTAGCCAATCCATAGAATGAGAGGTAAAATGGTACCTTGCCCAGTCAGCTAGTAATAAAATCTAGGAATTCTCAACAAGCTCATTTGGCTGAGGATCAGTCATTGAATCAATGTAATGTTATTCATACATTAAGGTTAGAAAAAAAGTTGATAATCAAGTGTCAACACCATTAAATTCTATTCAGCACAGCCACACTCAAGTATTCACCTCATCTAGTCCCAATCCTTCCAAATCTGACGAATCTGAAATGGATAAATCAACCAGTCAGGTGCTCCAGCCTATAATACCGTTTTCTAATAGGCTGAAAAACAAGCAAAATTCACACATGGATAAGATAATTGAGATCTCCAATCAAGTGAAGATAAATGTGCCACTTTTTGATGCCATCTAATAAATCCCATATTATGCAAAATTTCTTAAGGACATGTGCACTAAAAAGAGAAAGACTAATGTACCCAAGAAAGTCTTCTTAACCACAACATTAGTGAGCTACTGTCGGGTCTGATCCTTATCAAATACAAGGATCCGGGTTGTCCCACCATTGCCTGCACCATAGGACAAGCCGAGATTAGTCGTGCACTCTTGACTTGGAGGCAAGTATCAATTTGCTCCCATTCTCAATTTATCAACAACTCGGTCGGGCGATCTTAGTCCAACTCGAGTCACAATCCAACTGGCTGACCGTTCAGTGAAAGTTTCCAAGGAAAAATTAATGATGTCCTTATCCAGGTTGGGGAATTTATTTACCTTGTTGATTTCATAGTTCTTGAGACACAACCTGTGTCTAATCCTAGAGCTCAAACTCCTGTTATCTTAGGGTCATTTCTTGCTACTGTCAATGCTATTATCAACTGTAGGAATAGGCCCATGAGGTTAACTTTGAGGACTTGACTAGTAAAGTCAATGTCTTCAACTTAGGAAAGCAACCCCGTGATGTTAAGGATCAAACATTTGAAATCAACCTCATTGAGAACTTGACAAGTGAACATGGAGAAGAATTGAAATTAGAAATTAAGTGTGACTTTGAGTAAGAGTCTGATGACTTTAACCTTGAACAGGTTGTCGAGTCTGCTGTGAATTGGGCCACGAACCCTATTTCACCAAATGTGGAGCCAATAAATTTGACTCATCCTTTGAGTGAGCCACCCCCTTCCTTAGAATAAAAAGCCTTACCTGCGCATCTCAAGTACGTCTATCTAGGTGAACAAGAGACCTTTTCTGTCATTATTGCCTCTCATTTAAATGACGGACAAGAAGAGAATATTAAAGCTATTTTGAGAAAACATAGGGAAGCCATTGGTTGGACTATGATCGACATAAAGAGATTAAGTCCAAGCATAGTTCAACATCGCATCCATCTCAATGAAGACGCGACACCAAAACGAGACCCGCAGCGTAGGTTAAACCCTATAATGCAAGAGGTTGTTCATGCTGAAATTATGAAACTCTTAGACAATGGGTAATTTATCCCATTTTGGATAACCAATGGGTCAGTCTTGTCCACGCGGTTTCAAAGAAATTCAGTTTCACCGTGGTGAAAAATGAGAACAAATAGTTGATCAGAACTCGACTTACCATGAAAATTCGAGTTTGCATTGACTATAGGAAGCTTAATGCAGCAACTCGTAAGGACCATTTTCCACTCCCCTTCATTGATTAAATGCTTGAATATTTAGCTGCCACGAGTATTAATGTTTCTTGAACGGTTACTCAGGGTATAATCAGATTCCTGTTGCTCCTGAGGATCAAGAAAAGACTACGTTCACATGTCCATTTGGACATTTGCTTATCGTCGAATGCCTTTCGGCTTGTGCAGTGCCCCAATAACGTTTCAATATTGCATGTTGAGTCTTTTCTCTGATATGGTAGACGACTTAGAAATTTTTATGAATGATTTCTCCATTTACAGAGATTCATTTACTCAATATCTCTATCATTTAGAACTTATCCTCTAACTTTACGCTGAGAAAAAAATCTGACACTGAACCGGGACAAATGCCTCTTCATGATAAGACATGGAATTATCTTGGGTCATGAAATCTCTAAGAAAGTAACTGAAATGGATAGAGCCAAGATTGAGGTTATTGCTAAGCTCCCCATGCCCAAATGCGTGAAGGATATTCGATCCTTCTTAGGACACACCGGTTTCTACCGAAGATTTATCAAGATTTTAGCAAGATTGCTACATCCTTGACTAATCTGTTAGCTAAGGCCTGTCCTTCACTTTCGATGATGAATGTATAAATTCTTGGGAGAAGCTTAAGAAAGAGTTTATTTTTGCACCAATCATATCTGCGCCGGATTGGTCTAAGCCGTTCGAAATCATACACGACGCTTCTGATTTTGCAATGGGCGCTCTCCTAGGATAGCGCATTGATAACAAACAGCATGTGATTTACTACTCTAGTAAATGATTCTCAAATGAACTACACTACTACTGGAAGGAATTCTTGGCACTAGTGTTTGCCTTAGAGAAATTTTATCCCTACCTACTAGGGTCCAAAATCATAATTTTCACCGATCATTCTGCTCTTAGGTACCTCATGATGAAGAAGGATGCCAAGGCCTGACTCATTCGTTGGATCCTCCTTCTTTAAGAATTCGATCTCGAAATTCGCGATAAGAAAGGAGTAGAAAATGTCGTTGCTGACCATCTCTCGCATATCCCAGACTCTCCATGCAACGAATTGCCCACAAATGATGACTTTCCTGATGAAAAACTTTTAGCCATCTTTGGGGAACCTTAGTTTGCTGATATAGTGAATTATTTAGTAACAAACCAAACTCCATCTCATTGGTCTAAAAATGATATATACCGATTCTTATCTCAAGTCAAATATTTCTTTTGGGAGGAACCATATCTTTTTAAGTACTATTCTGACCAAATTATTAGGAGATGTATTCCCGATGAAGAGATTAAGAGTGTTTTATTCTTCTATCACGAACTTACATGCGATAGACACTTTGGTCCCAGTAAGACCGCTGAAAAGGTGCGGCAAAGTGGGTTCTATTGGCCTACTTTGTTCAAAGATGCTTATGAATTTTGAAAGACGTGCCCTAGATGCTAAATGGTAGGAAGGATCTCGAAACGAGATATAATGACCCTCCACCCAATTCTAGAAATAGAACTCTTTGATGTTTGGGGCATCGACTTTATGGGTCCATTTTCTAATTCATTTAGAAACCAATGCATATTGGTTGCTGTGGACTATTTGTCCAAGTGGGTAGAAGCCATTCCAAGTAAAACTAATGATAACAAAGTTGTCATAAAGTTTTTGAAGAGAACATTTTCTCACTCTCGGAACCCGTCATGCTATCATCAGTGATACTGGTACTCACTTTTGTAATAGATCTTTTGAGGCTCTTATGTAAAAGTATGCCATAACCCACATGTTGTCCACACCTTATCATCATCGAACCATTCTAATAGACAAATCAAGCTTATTTTGGAGAAGACTGTGAACCAAAATCGAAAAAATTGGTCCACCAAACTTGTAGATGCCCTATAGGCCTATAGGACCGCTTTCAAGATGATTCTAGGAATGTCTCCTTATACGTTAGTCTTTGAGAAGGCTTGCCACCTACCTGTTGAGTTAGAGCATTGAGCCTTATGGGCAATCAAGCAGCTAAATTTTGATTTGATTAAGGCCGATGACCTTCAAAAATTACAAATTTTAAATTAGAGGAGCTGAGAAATGAGGCTTATGAAAATGCTAAGATCACTAAAGATAGAGTTAAGATTTTTCATGATAAACACATCATAAGGAAAACATTTGTCCCTAGACAAAAAGTCTTACTCTATAATTCTAGGCTTCATATTTTTTCAGGAAAACTAAAATCAAGATGGACAGGGTCATTCGTTGTAAAAATCGTGTTTTCACACGGTGTTGTAGAGATCAATGACACCAAGCATAAAAATAACTTTAAGGTAAATGGTCAACGCCTTAAATCTTTATTGGAATCGGTGCCACTAAATGAAACGGCTATGGCTCTTTTCGAACCAGTGTATCGGTAACGTTCCTCTTTTACATTTCATTTCATGCATCTATACATTTCTTTCATATATTGGGGACAATGCATGAGATGAGTGTGGGGGAGGACTCTAACATGAGTAATACAACTAAAAAAAGAAATAATATGTAAAAAAAAACTTTTTGAAAGAAAAGAATAATATTTTGCTATATTTTTTTTGTAAGAAATTAAGTCAATTTTAAGGAATAGAAAAATCATAATTAGGATTTCTTATACTTGGTCAAAATAAGATGACTTATTTGATTTTCAGGGTTAGGAAGAAAATTGGTGAAATTAATTTAGTCATGATCTTTACCTTGAAGAAATATGCACACTTAATGCACTTATACACTTAGGGTTCAAAAACAAAAATTCTTATGCCTTATAAAAAAACATATATATATATATATATATATATATATATATTATATATATATATGTATGTATGTATGTATGTATGTATGTATGTATATCTCTGAAAAATAAACAAATCTAGTTGTTGATTAGCTAGGTGCTTTGTCCTAAGCAAGCCTTGGTATTTATACAAAAGATGATTAGATAAGTTTGAAAAAATATATAAATCCTCTGATTCAGCTAGGTATTTGTGCCTTTTGAAGCATAAGTATTCACGCTTAAAAGGGGTTCAATTTATAAATAAAACCCTTAGTTTTGTAGCCTTTTTGCTTGAATGTTTAAGTTCTTAGGGGTGTTTTCTGACTTGATGCCCTAAAACTGTCCGATTTGGGTGTCAACGAGTAAAGGCTCGTTACATGGGTAGATTAGAAAGCCTAATGGAATTGAAGAATAAATACCATCAAAAATAAAAAATAAATAAGACATAAAAGTTAAAGTTAAAGAACCTTTAGTTAAAACATCACAGTCACGAAGGTGCATATGACTTAGGGTAAATTAATAGACTAGATGAGAAATACAATTTGATTTCTTCTTTGATTAATGATAAGTTTTTGAATAGAGACAAGTTTAGAAATGAAAAGTTCAATTTTCATATAACTTATAGATTACTTGAACTCTTACAACAATACCTCAAATATTTTCTCTTTTCAAAATGCTTTTCGAAAATACTAACATTTGTTTCTCTGTCTTTATGGATTTTGTGGATGCAATTCATTGAAAACTCTCACGAGACAAAACTCATCCTCTAAGGGTAACCTAAAGATTTAATGGCTTGTTACACATGCTCACTGCAATCGAGCGACCTGTGAAAGAAGTCAAAATAATTTTTTCAGATTAGTTTTATATTTTGCTCGAGGGCGAGCAAAAGATAAGTGTGGGGGTGTGACCGGTCACATATATTGCATATATATTATCATATTACCATGTTTATTATTTAATAAATTCTATTAATAAGTCTTATTTTTATTTAATAATGTGCAGGCCCATTGCTAAAGGAAAGAAAGAGAAACGAGCCCAAAAGCCTATCAAAATTCTGATCTAATTCAGAATTAATTCGAAATTAGAAGATCAGGGCAGATCAAGGCAAATCAGAAAAAATAAAATCGGTTGAAAATTGATTAGAACAAATACTTACAAATCAATTGGTTAAAACCAAAGATCAAAGGCAGTTTCGTTAAATTCAGGAGCTAAAATGAAAAATTTAGAACCAGATAAAGGGAAATCGCTGAACCAGGAGCTGTACTTCCCCGGGTGCCACACCCAGGCCACAAAAATCCGACAAAAGCAGCATTTCTGCGGCTTTGTTGAAACGGTTGGGGGATCGTTTACTCCCTCTATCTTCGTACGCTCTCCCCTACGTGGTTATTCCCTATAAATATTGCATTCAAAAGAGAAAAGGGGACCGAAAATTAGTTTAAGTTTTTCTCTTTATTTTTAAGATTTAGGTTCTTTATTAGATAGTATTGAGAAGTTGTATCTCGTTTCTAATTCATAGTTCAATCTAGGTACAAGTGAGAGAGAGGAAAAGAGTGATTGTAATAAGAAATTGAAGTGACATTAATAAAGATTCAAGGATTCTCTTCTTCTCCAATTCACGGGTATGTGTTATTTCATTTACATGTCTTGTTTTACTTTAATCATGAGTAGCTAGATTCGTTTTTCTGGGCTCACTATCATCTTTCTTCGATCCCTCTTATTTTGAATGATTTTGATGTAAAGAACCGAACGGAATCATAAGTATGCTTTAATCTAAGCCGTGCTTCGTTGGAAGTGTTCTTGAAGGCACATGAGGATGAGTTTGAATTTCTAAACTTCTTTTTTCTAAAACATAACTTGAACTTATTTTTATTTCATACTTGAAAAATTACTTGATGATTTAACATTCAGTTCAAGATGATTTCTTAAGAAAAAAGGTCAATTTTTCCAAACAATCTTATTTGCTTTACTTTATACTTTCGAAACTCAAGCTTAAGTGTTTGCCTATGATTAAGTTGAGGCAATGAAAACTTAAAGAGTAGAACATATCTTTGAGTAGTAAGATAGTGAGCCCAGATCTTTTTCATATATTAAAAAAATAACCAATCAATCTTCAACACTTTTTAAAGATCATCTTTTTCAAAGCCTTTTCTAAGTTTTCAAGTTTTCTTTCAATCATTCCATTCTTTGTTCTAAGTTTTTTCAAAGCCTTTGAACAAAGAATGGTATCGGTTTTTTTTTCAAAGCCTTAAAAAAACCAACACCATTCTTTATTCAAAGCCTTTTCTAAGTTTTCAATTCTTTGTTCAAAGCCTTTGAACAAAGAATTGTGTCTGTCTTTTTCAAAACCTTTTCTAAGTTTTCAATTAACATAAAAAAAACCGACACCATTCTTTGTTCTTTAAACAATTCATCAAAAAACATCCATTGCATTCCTCCTCGTGGACACGACCTATTAGCCCAAAGTTAGACGGTAATTCTTACTGCTTTCACTTTCAATCAATCACGACCCGCATAACCACTTGCTATTGAGCTAGTATTGAGTACCTTGCCTTCTATTTTGTATTTCTAGAATTCTGTATCTTGTATGCAGGTTCTAACTCAATCAACCCCCAATTCTATGACCATAATTTTTAAAATAATTTGCACTCTTCACAGAGTCTATGAGAATTCACCTCCCCCAAGTCAAATTTTCAACCACATTGTCCACAATTTTCACAATGTTTATTCTCCGATTTTGCTTTACATCCTTCTTTTTTTGAACCACCAATTGAAGAAAAATCAGAGTTGCAAAGGAGTTTGAAAGAAATGATAGAGGCGTAAAATTAATTTGAAAATATAGTGGTCTTATTATATTGGCAGAATTTCCAATTTCATATAATTTTCTTCCAGAACCATTAAAAGAACAATCATTGTTAGAAAAAACTGTGAAATTCGTGCAAGACTCTAAGAGGCTAATTCAAAATATGATTGACTTTCAATATCCACCAAATTTTCATATGACTAAAAAATCATGTCATTTTAAAAATCAAGCTTTAATTTCATCATACCAACCCGAACTTAACCAAAATCAAATCCTTAATATTTTGGCAAGTTATCCATTTCCTGAAATTAAACTTGAAAATGAATGTGAACGTGAGTTTCAATTTAGTGATTCGAGTCTAATTTTTAAATCAATATCAACTCCTGTAGTATTATCTAAACTAGGTAACATTCTTGAGCCAGTTTTGATTCCCATAATTTCTGATATTGAATCAATCTTTTTACCCATTCACATTCCTCTGTGGATAAAAATCAAGATTCAATTCAGTTACATCCATTTGAACTTGCCCAAAATTTCGAGAATCATGTTGACATTTTGACAAGTTTTCCTTTTCTCAAAATTGAACTTGAGTAAGAATGTGATCCTGATCCATAAGTTGGTAATTTCATTTCGCTTTTTGATTCAATAATGACTCCGATATCTTTACTATATTCTTTTCATATTCTGATGTCAATATTTACTCCAGTATCAGTACACTATGAAATTGAATCACTAATATTTTATGATCACATTTCGTTAATGAGGACAGTGTGTGAATATCAATTCTTTCGTTTGGATTCCATTTTTGAACAAATCTCGACTCCCACTTTTGAATCTCTACTTGACCTAAGTTAAATTCCCGAGTCGATATTTGTTCACATTTCATTTGAACCCAAATCAATCATCTTCCATAATCACACTTCATTATTGGACAAGGATGTGGAACAAAATGACTCGGTAATTATTTTTGAAAATTGCAAATTGAATGGGGATAATTTTTTAAATAAAATCATACACTTTTACATTCTTTTAATGGGTCATATTAGAGAGGTCACTGGTGAAAAAACACCTAGAGGGGAGGTGAATAGGTGTAAGTGCTAATCTAGGAACTAAATGCGCTAAATGCGGAAGCTAATGCAAATTTTGTTGGCCCAAGGTTACAATCAACCCATGTTTAGTGTATTTTGATGATTACAAAACATATTAGTTATTTGTACTAATATAAATTGTTGTTTAAGTGTGTTTCAGGTTTATATATTAAAGAGATGATTTCTTCCCTAAAGGAAGGTACATTGGACTCAAGACAAGTCAAATTGGGCTCAAAGAATAATATTGAAGATCAAGTGAAGATAGCCCTTGTTGAAGTCTTGAAGACCTAGAAGTTTGTAAGTGTAGTTTTTGTTAAAGATAGAATATGTGAAATTTGGCTCTAGGATTTGCACACACACTTGTTTTGAATGTTTCTATGTTTTTGAAAATGTTTATTTCTTAGTTTATGCCTTGGTTTATACATACATGTACTCAAAGTTTTTTTATCTTCAAAAACGTGTTTAAAACATGTATATAAACAAAGTTCAGCATAACACTTTATTCCAGAATTTTTTAAAGATTTTTTACAAATTTTTCTAACTCAAAAATCTGCCCAAAAAATAACTATTTCAGGCAGACCGGTCGACCGGCAGTCGACCGGCTGCTGTGTCCAGACATGCACAGGCTGTGCATGTCTGTCGGTCGACCGACCTACATATCGGTCGACCGGAAAAGAGATTGTTGCTCTCTGTATCTTTTCGGTCGACCGGGTCGGTCGACCGATAGAAGGAAACTGTGTTTCCTTTGTTGGATCGGTCGACTGGCAGTCGACCGAAGCTCCAACGGCTCTTTTGCCAGCAGAGACCCGGTCGACCGGCAGTCGACCGGTAGGCCTGCAACAGGCCATAACGGCTCTTTCCTCTTTTAGAATTTCTGAAAATCTGTTTTTAGTTTTCTCTTTAACAGAGTTTTTAGGAGTTGTTGGGACTCTTTTTCTGATCAAATTAGCTGGAAAAATCAGAGTTTTTAACCTATTCTCTCCCTATAAATAGTGGGGAATAGGCCTTAGTTATTTACCAAGAAAAATACAAGTTTTCATAGTTTTCAAGAGAAAGAGAAAAATAGTTTAAAGCCTTCAATTCCATTCTTTCAAAATTGGTTTTTCAGTTGTTGTTTGATCTCTAATATCACTCTACAACTGAAGCTTTTCTCACCACACTTCATAGAGCCAAAAATTTCATATTCTTTCTATAGGTGAAGTTGTAAAAGAGTGAGAGTGTTTGTAAAAGAGTGTTGTGGTCTAGTTAAAGATCACTATTTGTAATTCTTGTTCTTGTGGAGACAAGCTCCTCGGTGGAGTTTCTTTGTAAGGTGAAGCTACGGGCTTGAGGTCTTTGAAGGCCTAACTTGTACGGGATCCTAAGGGGATAGTGGAAACCCTTCACGGAGGTGAAGGCGGGGACTAGAGCAACGGGCTCGAACCTCGAAACAAATCATCTTGTTTGCGATTGCCTTGGCGTTCTTCTTGCTTACTTTCTTGCTTTATATCACTTCCAATTTATTGCTTGAGAACTAACCTTTATTTGTGCAATCCTTATTTGTTTACCTTACTTGCCATTTTACTTGTGGAATCTTGTGTTGCTATACTTGTTGTGTTACATTGTGAGTTTTTCATTTTCATCATCACACTTGGCATTGATCAATCACACCTCAATACAACACGGTTGCATTGCGCACCTCTAACCCATTTAAGGGGAATTGGGAGGAAGGAGTTCAGAACCTCGCAAGGGGTATTCGGCTCTTAGTCGTGTTTTTGAGAGATTGTTGCATCACTCATTTCACAAGTTTTAAAAGATCATTAGATTAGCAATTACACCTATTCACCCCCCCTCTAGGTGTATTTCAATTGGTATCAGAGCTTGGACTCTAGGATTTGGCTTAACAACCTTAGAGAGATCCTCATATTGCTAATCATTTCATTCATTTCCACATAGTAAACATGGCCGATGGTATTAAGACACCCCCTAAGTTTGATGGACTTAACTTTCCCATATGGAAGGTTAAGATGACCGTTTTCTTGCAATCTCTAGGTAGCCGAGTTGCAAAGGCCGTGACTAAACAATTTAGTGCCCCCGATGGTGATGAATCTACTTGGTCCGAAATTGAGACCAAGGAGTTTGATGCCAATGCTAGGGCTCATTATGCACTCCTACAAGCCCTCAATGATGATGACATAGCTAGAGTCATCCATTGCAAATCCGCCTATGAGATTTGGACCCATTTGCTAGTAACACATGAGGGGACATCACAAGTGAAGAGGGCCAAGATAGACTTCTTCGGTCCCAATATGAAAATTTTAGCATGCAAGAACATGAAACCATAGATGATATGGTTACTAAATTTACTAAGATTACTAATGGGCTTTCTTCTCTAGGTGAAGAGATCAACAACGACCAAAGGGTGAGAAAGATCATCCGGGCTCTTCCTCCATCATGGGAAGTGAAAGCTACAACATTGAAGGAACTCAATGATAAAGATGAGATTGAGCTCATCGGACTCATTGGGAATTTAAAAACCCATGAGATGGAGAGGAAGGCAAGGGAGGACATGGCACCCTCCAAAAAGAAGACCATTGCCTTCAAAAGTCATGCTACCTACTCCGACGAAGATGACGAAGAAGAAAATGACGAGGAGCTCTCACTTCTAGTCAAAAATGTCCGGAGGATGTACAACAAGGCAAAGTTCCAAGGAAGGAGGAGATGGCAAGGAGGCAAGGAAGAAAGGAAGATCATTTGCTTTAATTGCCAAAAGCCGGGACACATTGTAGCGGAGTGTCCGGACCAAGTGAAGCCATCTTCATCCAAGAAGCCATACAAGAAGAAGGCTATGAAAGCAACATGGGATGACGAAAGTGAATCCGAGGAGGAGATCGACACCGCCAACATGTGCTTCATGGCAAATGAGAGCACAAGCAAGGTAACCCCCTCAACTCTTCTTGATGATGATTTATCCATGGATGAGCTAGGAGAAGCATTTGTAGAACTTTCTCAAAATTATGACTTCATGAAGAAAAAGTACTTGAAAATGAAAAAGGATAATGAATCTTTGAATATTCAAGTGTTAAATCTTTCAAAAGAAAATAATGACTTGCATTCTTCTTTAGTTTCCACTAAAAATGATTTTGAAAAATATAAGATTGCTTGTAAAGGAAAGACCCCATTTATAGATTCTAATGAGATTGCCATGCTTAAGGAAAGATTAGATTCATTAGATGTTGTTTTGAAAAAGTGTAGTGAGTTTGATAAGAAGAAGATGGAGAATATGTTTCCTAAGAAACAAGCTCCTAAGAAAAATATTCATCATGCTCATGCTCATGCTCATGTACATGCTACACAACCTATGCATCATGGTAAACCCCCAAAGCATGCTCACACTTCACATACACACCATGCATTCATGTATAGAAAAGTGTACTCATGTTCACATTGTGGACGGAAAGGACACTTAGCTAATTTTTGTTATGATAGACTAAGTGCATCACATCATAATGTTTGGGTTCGTAACACTAACTTTCAAGGACCCAAGAAAGTTTGGGTACCAAAGTCAACAATTGTTTTAAATGATGTAGGTACTTTCCAAAGCCCAAAGACGTAGAGGTTTATGGTATCTTGATAGCGGTTGCTCAAGGCACATGACTTGGGACATCAACAATTTCGCAACCCTATCAAGATATCATGAAGGTGGCACCGTCACCTTCGGAGATGACGCCAAGGGTAAAATCATCGGTATTGGTAATGTAAAACTTGGCACCTCTCCTTTAATTGAAAATGTGGTTTTAGTTGATGGCCTCAAGCATAATCTCTTGAGTGTTAGTCAACTTTGTGATAAAGGTTTTGATGTAGTTTTTGACAATGTTGCTTGTAAAGTAATTGATAGAACTTCCAATGTTTGTGTATTTTCCGGTTTTCATGAAAGTAATGTATATATGATAGATATGCTAAATATGTCTTGTAATATAACATGTTTAAAAGCCCTCAATGACGACTCTTGGTTATGGCATAGGAGATTAGGCCACGTTTCTTTTGACCATATTTCTAGGCTTAACTCTAAGGAAATGGTGAAGGGTATTCCTTCATTGAACTTTAAAAAGGACCGAGTTTGTGACGCATGTCAATTTGGGAAACAAACTAAGTCCTCATTCAAATCAATTAAGGATA
Organism: Agave tequilana; assembly: GCA_038442645.1. Classification (NCBI taxonomy): domain Eukaryota; kingdom Viridiplantae; phylum Streptophyta; class Magnoliopsida; order Asparagales; family Asparagaceae; genus Agave; species Agave tequilana. Next base: position 156,892 of record JAVJIF010032473.1, on the reverse strand, counting down.
TCATGTCATCACGTCCATTGGAGCTAATCCACATGGATTTATTTGGCCCAACACAAACCAAAAGTTTAAGTGGGAGTAGATTTGCTTATGTTTTAGTAGATGATTTTTCGCGTTTTACTTGGGTTTATTTTCTTGAACATAAAAGTCAAACCTTTTCACATTTTCAAGCCTTTAAGAAAAGAGTTGAAAAGGAAAATGACTCCTCAATAATTAAAATAAGAAGTGATAGAGGAGGTGAGTTCATTAACCTTCCCTTTACCACTTTTTGTGAGGAACATGGAATAAAACATGAACTTTCTTGTCCTAGAACTCCACAACAAAATGGAGTAGTTGAGCGGAAAAATCGTACTTTACAAGAGATGGCTAGGACAATGTTAAATGAATATGGTCTACCACATTATTTGTGGGCCGAGGCCGTTCATACTTCATGTTACATTGCAAATCGTGTTTTCCTATGTAAAAATACTACTAAGACTTCTTATGAGATGTATTTTTCTAGAAAACCCAATGTTTCTTATTTCAAAGTGTTTGGTTGCAAATGTTTTGTTTTAAATACAAATATTAATTTGGGAAAATTTGATGCTAGATCATATGAGGCTATTTTTGTAGGTTACTCAAATACTAGTAAGGCTTATAGAGTCTTCAATAGGTCAACTTTGACTATTGAGGAATCTATTCATGTTAAATTTGAGGAATCTAACAAGTTTGTTAAGAATTGTGTAGAAATTGATGCTTTAGATGAAGGTTTGGAGAAAGTGACCTTGGAGGATGCTTCTACCATGGGAGACAAGCCAAAGGATGGTGATGGAAGTGAAGCCAAAGTGGAAGAGGCTCAAGGAAATAAACATCAAGCAAATGAAGAGGAGCCCTCTCAACCACTACCAAAGGATTGGAGATTCAATCCTCATCATCCCAAGGACCTCGTCATAGGTGAAGTATCAAAAGGGGTAACCACTCGCTCTAAGATTCAAGATTTTTGTGGTAATTTTGCTTTTATTTCACACATAGAACCTAAAAATGTCCTCGAGGCCGAGGCCGATTCATATTGGTTGCTTGCTATGCAAGAGGAGCTCAATCAATTTGAGCGCAACCAAGTATGGCATCTTGTTCCTAGGCCCCAAGATAGACCAACTATTGGTACTAAATGGATCTTTAAGAACAAGTTGGATGAATCGGGTAATGTAGTTAGAAACAAGGCTAGGTTAGTTGCCCAAGGTTACACTCAAATCGAGGGAATCGATTTTGAAGAAACCTTTGCACCCGTAGCACGGCTCGAAGCCATACGGATGACCTTAGCATATGCCTCATTTAAAGATTTTAAGTTATTTCAAATGGATGTAAAGAGTGCTTTTCTTAATGGTTATATTGATGAGGAGGTGTATGTTGAACAACCCCCCGGGTTTGTTGATCCTACACACCCTAATTATGTTTATAAATTAGATAAAGCACTATATGGTTTAAAACAAGCCCCTAGGGCTTGGTATGAAAGATTGTCTTCATTTTTGATTTCAAATGATTTTAAGAAAGGAAAAGTTGATAAAACATTATTTACCAAACATATAGATCAAGATATCCTCATAGTTCAAATTTATGTTGATGACATTATTTTTGGATCTACTAATGTTTCACTTTGCAAGAATTTTGAGTCATGCATGAAAAAGGAATTCGAGATGTCTATGATGGGAGAGCTCAACTTCTTCCTTGGACTTCAAATCAAGCAACGTAGTGATGGGACATTCATCAACCAAGCCAAGTACACCAAAGAACTCATCAAGAGGTTCGGGCTTGAAGGATCCAAAGTAGCAAAGACTCCCATGGCAACCACTACGAAACTTGACAAGGACGAACAAGGTAAGGAAGTAGACATCAAATTATTTCGTAGCATGATTGGTAGTTTACTCTATCTTACGGCTAGTAGGCCGGATATAATGTTTTCCGTATGTTTATGTGCACGCTTTCAATCATGTCCTAAGGAATCACACTTAATAGCGGTAAAACGCATAATTAGGTATCTTAAGGGCACAATTGATTTAGGTTTGTGGTATCCGAAAACTAACCAATTTACCATGACTAGTTATTCGGATGCCGACTATGCCGGTTGTAGGGTAGATAGGAAGAGCACAAGTGGCACTTGCCAATTCTTGGGCAATTGTCTTGTGTCTTGGTCTTCCAAGAAGCAAAATAGTGTAGCCCTTTCAACCGCCGAGGCGGAGTATGTAGCAGCCGGAGCTTGTTGTGCACAAGTACTCTGGATGAAACATACTCTTCTCGATTTTGATTTACATTTTGATCATGTTAAGATTTATTGTGATAATACTAGTGCTATTCACATGACCAAAAATGCTAATCAACATAGTAAAACCAAACATATAGACATTAGATATCATTTTCTTAGAGATCACTTTGAAAAAGGTGACATAGATATTGATTTTGTTTCCACAGATTTTCAATTTGCAGATATTTTCACAAAACCTTTAGATTATGCAAGATTTTCATTTATTTGTTGTGAATTGAATGTATGTAAGATTGATACTTAAAATATCTTAGTTTGTTTTGTTTTGGTTTCTAATATGTTTGTTTTGTTTTGTCTTAAATTTTTTTTAACCCTTTTTGATGTATGACAAAAAGGGGGAGAATATAAATATATATAAGTTTGGAAAAATATATGGTTTGTTTTAAATTTTGTTATTCCTTATGATAGTTTATTTTTTGGTGATGATATTTTTCAATGCTTTATGTATGCTTACATAGTTGTTCATATTCATGTTAAATACATAGCATTGTTTAAGGGGGAGCTCTCCAAGCTCTTTCCTCTTTTATTTGTTTAATAACTCATATGTTTTGTCATCATCAAAAAGGGGGAGATTGTTGGCCCAAGGTTACAATCAACCCATGTTTAGTGTATTTTGATGATTACAAAACATATTAGTTATTTGTACTAATATAAATTGTTGTTTAAGTGTGTTTCAGGTTTATATATTAAAGAGATGATTTCTTCCCTAAAGGAAGGTACATTGGACTCAAGACAAGTCAAATTGGGCTCAAAGAATAATATTGAAGATCAAGTGAAGATAGCCCTTGTTGAAGTCTTGAAGACCTAGAAGTTTGTAAGTGTAGTTTTTGTTAAAGATAGAATATGTGAAATTTGGCTCTAGGATTTGCACACACACTTGTTTTGAATGTTTCTATGTTTTTGAAAATGTTTATTTCTTAGTTTATGCCTTGGTTTATACATACATGTACTCAAAGTTTTTTTATCTTCAAAAACGTGTTTAAAACATGTATATAAACAAAGTTCAGCATAACACTTTATTCCAGAATTTTTTAAAGATTTTTTACAAATTTTTCTAACTCAAAAATCTGCCCAAAAAATAACTATTTCAGGCAGACCGGTCGACCGGCAGTCGACCGGCTGCTGTGTCCAGACATGCACAGGCTGTGCATGTCTGTCGGTCGACCGACCTACATATCGGTCGACCGGAAAAGAGATTGTTGCTCTCTGTATCTTTTCGGTCGACCGGGTCGGTCGACCGATAGAAGGAAACTGTGTTTCCTTTGTTGGATCGGTCGACTGGCAGTCGACCGAAGCTCCAACGGCTCTTTTGCCAGCAGAGACCCGGTCGACCGGCAGTCGACCGGTAGGCCTGCAACAGGCCATAATGGCTCTTTCCTCTTTTAGAATTTCTGAAAATCTGTTTTTAGTTTTCTCTTTAACAGAGTTTTTAGGAGTTGTTGGGACTCTTTTTCTGATCAAATTAGCTGGAAAAATCAGAGTTTTTAACCTATTCTCTCCCTATAAATAGTGGGGAATAGGCCTTAGTTATTTACCAAGAAAATACAAGTTTTCATAGTTTTCAAGAGAAAGAGAAAAATAGTTTAAAGCCTTCAATTCCATTCTTTCAAAATTGGTTTTTCAGTTGTTGTTTGATCTCTAATATCATTCTACAACTGAAGCTTTTCTCACCACACTTCATAGAGCCAAAAATTTCATATTCTTTCTATAGGTGAAGTTGTAAAAGAGTGAGAGTGTTTGTAAAAGAGTGTTGTGGTCTAGTTAAAGATCACTATTTGTAATTCTTGTTCTTGTGGAGACAAGCTCCTCGGTGGAGTTTCTTTGTAAGGTGAAGCTACGGGCTTGAGGTCTTTGAAGGCCTAACTTGTACGGGATCCTAAGGGGATAGTGGAAACCCTTCACGGAGGTGAAGGCGGGGACTAGAGCAACGGGCTCGAACCTCGAAACAAATCATCTTGTTTGCGATTGCCTTGGCGTTCTTCTTGCTTACTTTCTTGCTTTATATCACTTCCAATTTATTGCTTGAGAACTAACCTTTATTTGTGCAATCCTTATTTGTTTACCTTACTTGCCATTTTACTTGTGGAATCTTGTGTTGCTATACTTGTTGTGTTACATTGTGAGTTTTTTCATTTTCATCATCACACTTGGCATTGATCAATCACACCTCAATACAATACGGTTGCATTGCGCACCTCTAACCCATTTAAGGGGAATTGGGAGGAAGGAGTTCAGAACCTCGCAAGGGGTATTCGGCTCTTAGTCGTGTTTTTGAGAGATTGTTGCATCACTCATTTCACAAGTTTAAAAGATCATTAGATTAGCAATTACACCTATTCACCCCCCCTCTAGGTGTATTTCAAATTTTGCAACACACTTAATACAACACACAAGTGTAGCCGAATTCCCCGTGAAGGGCTCTGGACTAACTCCTCTTGATTCCCCTTGAATGGGTTGAGGTGCTATGTGAAGCTCTTGTGGTTAAGTATAAGTGAGGCACACGCACAATCAAGCCAAGCATATAAGGATGAATAGCAATATGAAATAATGCAAGGCAACACAAGCAAGTATGATGATATGATATGAATGATGCTTTGAACAAATAAACAAGAGAGAGTTAGAGAGACAAGTGGATCAAACGCTAACAACAAGATATGTTTCGAGGTTCGAGCACCTTACTCTACATCCCCGCCTACACCACCGTGTAGGATTTCCAATCCACTATAACGTCCACCGAGGACTCCCACCGAGGGAACCTTCACCGAGAAGGATTTGTTACAACAAAGGGAGTACCGAACTCCTCTCTCAAACACCGCCTCACAACCGAGGGGTAGGCCCGTAGCCAATACAACCACAACAATCACCTCTACCGAAGAGGGATCCAAACACCACTCCGATCAACCTCTACCAAAGAGGGATACACAAATAAAAGGAGGGTTTACAACTTAGAGGCTTAACCTCAAACACTTCTCTTTTTCTCTCTTTTCCACAAAATAAAGATCCTAAATAGATTAGAATAGAAGATAAGCTCAAGTGTGGAAACTAGGTGTTTGGAAAACAAGCAACAAAGAAAAACTATTTGGGAAAACTCTTGTAAATGATAGAAAATGAAAGCCAAGACAAATCTCCCAAAATACTCTTTTCTTTGATTTTTCCAAAAACCTAAAACAAATAAGATTGGAAGTTTAAAGCCCAAAAACACTTTTGAAAACTTGTTTTAAACTCAGGTAAACTGGGAATTTTTCTCTTGTAAAAACCTTAGCTAAAACCCCTAAGAGTTGGGGTATTTATAGCCCAAACAGAAAACTAACCGTTAGGCTGATGTGGCAGCCTGACAGGCTAACGGTCGACCGGCCCGGTCGACGGCCAACGGTCAGAAATGTGACCGTTGGGCAAACACGGTCGACCGACATGGTCGACCCAAACAAACAGAGAGCACTGCTCTCAGACCCGGTCGACCCTGACGGTCGACTGCCCCTGTGTCTGCCAAACGTGCACAACTGTGTACGTCGGTCGACCGACTTCATCCCAAGTCGACTTGGTCAGAAGACTAGTCGACTGGTTGAAACCTGGAACAGAAAACTGGGTCAGAAAAACAGTTTAAAAATATTTTGAAAAATCTTTTAACACTTCTGAAAATCCACAAAACTTGTTTTAACATTTTATATTAAAACACAAATAAGTGATAAAAATTTCAAGACATATATCAATCATATCAATTCATTTTTGTGTCTTGCAAATTTTATCAAAACCAACACTTGTATTTTTATCAAAATTGATTTTTCAATACATGAATAGGAAAGTGAAAATAAGTTTGTTTAAGATGTTTAAGCATGTATGTATAACTGGAATGCATCTATTATACATATAAACCATGTAAACTTGTTTTGATCAATCATTCATGAAAACCAATTCCAAAACATGAAAACGTGTGTGTTTGTGTACTTGAGCATATCAACTATACTAAGCTTTACAAATGGATCTAAAACACACTATCTAAACTATGGATACCTAAGTCTTCTTGATGATCTTCATCTTCAAGTAGACTTGCTCCCAAACGTGATCCATCGAGTGCAAAGGTACGATCTTTAAGCTTTGGCACCGGAATCACCATGAAAAGCTTCTAAACTCCTTGTTGAAGCTAATCACCGACTAATATCTTGGTTAATGATCTGAAACTAAAACAACACAAGATTATTAGTAAACATAACTACATGAGTTAATCATCATCAAAACTAGGGTGGAAGGCCTTTGGGCCAACAATCTCCCCCTTTTTGATGATGACAAAACTCATGGAGTTATATATGCGTGGATTAAAGTTAAGCTTCAAAGAAGCTCCCCCTTAACTCATGCATAAAACAAATAAACATAAATATGCATGAATGACAATGCATAAACAAGATGCTCTAGATATCAAATGAAATATTCAAAACAAAACATGTTCTAGAGATCAATTAACATTAAACTAAATTAAACATAATATATGCAAAAACATAACTATGCATATATAAAACTCAAAATCTTTCTCCCCCCTTTTTGTCAATCATCAACAAAGGGGTAAACAATCAAAACAATACAATGAGGGGTAAAAATCTTTCTCCCCCTTTTTTTCAATCAAAACAATAAAAAAATGTTCTCCCCCTTTTTGTCTAAAAACAAAAAACAAGGTCAATAAGGGGTGACAATCAATTAGGATATCAATTGAAAATATGTCAATGAGGCATCTTGATACCAATTAAAAATATACAAAGATCAATAAATGTTATATGCTATATACATTCATGAAGAGGAAGACGCTAAGTTAGCTTCCCTACACATATGCATTACATGAAGGAGGGATGTTAAGCCCTAATTCACATAACACACATTATGTAATGCATAAGAGGAGATGTGAAGCTCCCCCTACACACGTGTACCACATAAAGAAGAGATGTTAGGCTCCTCAATATAAGATACACTTAACATGAATCTATATGTGGAAGAGATGTTAAGCTCTCCTTGCATATAGTCAATATAAATCAAAACTTTTGTATTTTTCTTTAAACAAAATTTTTAGATACCAATTTAAAACACAAGACATCTTGATATCAAAAGATAGTATATATATTTTTTTAAAGCCAAATAAACAATTGAAATGATTATTTTCTATCATAAAGTAAGGGAGTGGAAATACAAGTACCAATTGAAATATGAAGAATGAATTTTCTCCCCCTTCATGAAATACCAACAAAAAATATGCGTAGGCTTGTAATAAGATACCAATTGAAAATTAAATCAATTGAAATAAAGTTGAAGCTCAAGCTCTAGCATAAACAAAATTTGTGCTCAAGATATAGAAATATAATAGCACAAATAAAACAAGTATATGTGTATGAAATAGAATGAGTACCAATCACTAATAGATGATACCAATTGAAAATATACATACACAATAATCATATGAGTATACAAAAAGATCAAAATGATACCAATTGAAAGAGTTCAATGATACCAATTGACATAACAATAAGTTCAAGTGTATACATCATATTACTATACCTCCCAATCATGGTTCAAGTTTTAAATGATTTTCATTTTAAAGCATACATGAACATGATCTCCCATCCATCCTCCCATTAAGGGTAGGGGTTTTTAAAATAGATTTGAAAATAAGTTTTGTTTGAAAAACTCTACCAAAATGAAGAGTACCGTAACTAGTTAAATGGAAAATCTTTTAAACTAGTATGAAATCCTTCAAACAAGGAATAAACTAAAAATAATTTTCATAAAACACATGTAAATCACATAGCACTTAAAACACTCAATATTCAATAAAGTCCATACATGCTCATGAAAACATACTCATGAGAAATATTTTAAAAATGGTGAGTGTACAAGTAATGTGTGACATGGCATTATGAAATATCCAATTAAGCTCAAAATTCCTTGAAACAAGAAAACATGAAAATCATTAAAACTTATTTAATCTTCAAGGTATATGTATGTCTTATACAAATTAAAGTATACATACATATCCAAACACAACGAGTCCACAAAATATATACATTAAGGCACGTGGCTCAAAAAGGATAAACATGTATATCTAATAGTTTGGACAAGATAGACATATACATGAAGTTAAACAATTAAACACAAGAAAAACTAAATCTTCACCAAAACAATTTTCATTTCAAGGTATATGTATGAATTGTCAACACAATAAGTATACATACATATCCCTAAACACAATTGAGTCCATATATATATATTTGCATGAAAGGCAAATGACTCAAAGGGTATACATGTATATCTTAAAGTTTGGCAAAATTACACATATACATGAAATGAAAACTCATGATCATAAAACAAATGCACAAATAGGAATACAAGTTTAAAATGTATGAATCATCAAAACTAGACTATACTAGCACATCTAATGGGTTCAAATACGCAATCAAGCCCAAACATATATAGATTTATTTGTGGCCCACTATATGCACAAGTATAAATCTTCTAGTTTTAATGAAAACTAACATCTAAACATGTAATCAAGGCATAAAGCATAAAAACAAATCATTTAGACTAGGATTTATACTAGTGTCGTAAACATGATAAACATAAACATGATTATTATGAATATCCACATGTTATTAGATTTATGATGTACATGATAGCTAATCAAATACGAGAATACAAAATAATAATCCATATTAAACATGGGTGTCTCAAATACTATACATGTATGTCAAGAATCTAATTATCATGGCATTTTCATACTAATCACTAAACAATGAAACATGCTATGAAAGATAAACATGGAAAGCATGTAAACATAAGGAGTTAGAGACTCGATACCAAAACAAATGAGGGCACCGCTCTAGTTCTCCAAACCAAGGTGGTCTTCCCACCAAACTTCCCTTGAAAGTGATGCATCCATATGATTTTCATGAAGCTCGGAACGCATCCACTCCAAGGTACCGCTACTCTCACGTCATGTGAGAGCCCACACCTACATCAAATAAAGGAGGGGTGGTCTTTGGTACCCATATCTTCTTGGGTCCATGGGGGTTAGTACCTTCTCTAACCCAAACAAACTTATTTGCTAAATTCTCAACATGTATTCTATCATAGCAAAATTTAGCAAGGTGGCCCTTACGTCCACAATGTGTACAAGTGTACACATGAGCATACATGTGGTGGGTGTGTCCGTGAGGAGCATGTGTATGCCATGGAGGGTGTGCATGAAAAGATGGAACTTGTTTCTTTCGAAATAAAGATTCCAAGCGTGTATGCCCAACAACACATTTGCTCAAAGTGGAGCCCAAACAATCAACACTCTTCTTAAGCAAAGATATATCATTGTTAATTAAAGAAGAAGTGTGGCATGCAATAGGTGAAGTGTGTGATACTACCCTAGCATGGCAAACATGAGAAACAATATCATTTTTCAAAGATTTATTTTTGTTTAAACAAATTTCTAATTCTTTTGAAATAAAATCAATTTCTCTTTTTAAAGAATTATTTTCTTTTAAAACAAAATCAACTTTTGAAGACAAATTTTCATTTTTCTTCAAAAGATCATGGCAATCATTTTTAGATTTAAAAATTCATTTTCTTTTAATGCAAGGTCTAGTTGAGATTTCAATGAATCCCTTTCATTAGAAATCTCCTCCTTCTCTTGCAAACAATATCAAGTCTAGCAATCAAACTTTTATTATCATTGTTAAGGCCTAGACTTTTCTTTTTCAACAAGTTATATTTTTCAATCAATTTTTCACAAACAATAGATAGTTCTTCATTCAAAGCATGGGGATCAACATAATCATTTGAAGAACTAGCACAATCATCATTATCTAAGTGGGGTTCCGAATGTACCTCAAGGGAGTCATTCCCTTGGATCATTAAGCATTGAGACTCGGATTCTCCACTAGACTCCTCCGGTTGAATTTGTTCTTGAAGCTTGGAGGTGGTGGTTGTGGTTGACAACATATTCCACACTGCAAAGGCGGAATCAAGGTTAGAAGCAAGTATAAGATATTCTTTAGGTAATGTGCTTCTAATGGCCTGTAGGGCTTGTGCATTGGCCCCTATATGCTTGCGATCTCCAAGATAGCATTTCTTGGTGGCCGCAAGAAAGACATGCAAACCTAGGGTCTTTAGGTACATGGACATTCTATACTTCCAAACAACAATGTTGGAAGGGTCAAAGCTAGGTGGGGTCATGAAGTCCATGGTAAACTATATGAGTGTGCAAACAAGCAAATGCAAACAATAGATTAGCAATCAAAGGATCTCACTCCTAAGATGTTAAGCCTAAGTATCAGGAGCACTGGCTCTGATACCAATTGAAAAACACCTAGAGGGGGGGTGAATAGGTGTAAGTGCTAATCTAGGAACTAAATGCGCTAAATCTGAAAGCTAATGCAAATTTTGCAACACACTTAATACAACACACAAGTGTAGCCGAATTCCCCGTGAAGGGCTCTGGACTAACTCCTCTTGATTCCCCTTGAATGGGTTGAGGTGCTATGTGAAACTCTTGTGGTTAAGTATAAGTGAGGCACACGCACAATCAAGCCAAGCATATAAGGATGAATAGCAATATGAAATAATGCAAGGCAACACAAGCAAGTATGATGATATGATATGAATGATGCTTTGAACAAATAAACAAGAGAGAGTTAGAGAGACAAGTGGATCAAACGCTAACAACAAGATATGTTTCGAGGTTTGAGCACCTTGCTCTACATCCCCGCCTACACCACCGTGTAGGATTTCCAATCCACTATAACATCCACCGAGGACTCCCACCGAGGGAACCTTCACCGAGAAGGATTTGTTACAACAAAGGGAGTACCGAACTCCTCTCTCAAACACCGCCTCACAACCGAGGGGTAGGCCCGTAGCCAATACAACCACAACAATCACCTCTACCGAAGAGGGATCCAAACACCACTCCGATCAACCTCTACCAAAGAGGGATACACAAATAAAAGGAGGGTTTACAACTTAGAGGCTTAACCTCAAACACTTCTCTTTTTCTCTCTTTTTCACAAAACAAAGATCCTAAATAGATTAGAATAGAAGATAAGCTTAAGTGTGAAAACTAGGTTTTGGAAAACAAGCAACAAAGAAAAACTACTTGGGAAAACTCTTGTAAATGATAGAAAATGAAAGCCAAGACAAATCTCCCCAAATACTCTTTTCTTTGATTTTTTCAAAAACCTAAAACAAATAAGATTAGAAGTTTAAAGCCCAAAAATACTTTTGAAAACTTGTTTTAAACTCAGGTAAACTGGGAATTTTTCTCTTGTAAAAACCTTAGCTAAAACCCCCAAGAGTTGGGGTATTTATAGCCCAAACAGAAAACTAGCCGTTAGGCTGATGTGGCAGCCTGACAGGCTAACGGTCGACCGGCCCGGTCGACCGCCAACGGTCAGAAATGTGACCGTTGGGCAAACACGGTCGACCGGCACGGTCGACCCAAACAAACAGAGAGCACTGCTCTCAGACCCGGTCGACCCTGACGGTCGACCGTCCCTATGTCTGCCAAACGTGTACAATCTGTGCACGTCGGTCGACCGGCCCGGTCGACCGACTTCATCCAAAGTCGACTTGGTCAGAAGACTAGTCTGTAAGATCACCTAGAGGGGGGGTGAATAGGTGATGGCTAATCTAATGGTCACTTATGAACAAATAATGCGGAATTAAAACTAAGTTGACCAAATAAAAATTTCTTTTAATTAAACACTTATGTATAACTCAAGAGTGTTGCCGAATTCCCCTTGCGAGGCTCTGGACAAGCTCCTCTAGATTCCCCTTGAATGGGTTGAGGTGCCGCGTTGGCTCTCTTGGTTGAATACTAGTGTTAACAACAATCCCAAGCAAGTATGTATATCAATTATGAGCACAAGGGAATATATCATGCATATATAGGATGAACACAATAAATTGAATGCAAGATATAAAATAGAGACAAAGAGAGAGAGAGGGAAGAGTAAGCAATCGCAAACACAAAGGGTTTGTTTCGAGGTTCGAGCACACTTGCTCTACATCCCCGCCTTCGACACACGAAGGATTTCCACTATGTAAGATCCCACCGGATCTCTCCTCGGTGCCGTACACCTACAAACCCTCGGACTCCCAAGTCCCGTACACACGCAAGTCCACCGACTCGCCGAGGCCGCACCTCGAATCACCACAAGAGTTCACAACCGAACTCCACACCACAACGAGCACACTTGCCCGCTTCCTCAAATACAAAGAAAAATCTCTTTGGTGATCACAACACTTTGATCACCTAACAAAAGCTCTCACTACAACACTCTCCTATAGGATGAATAGCTCAATGGATGCTCAAGTGTAGTGTGAGAAAGCAAGGAAAGAAAGCTATGGGGAAAACTCAATAAATCACTTTTACACTCTCTTGATAAAAACTCCCTTTTGATTGGAAGTATTAGCACTCTATTTTGTGGAGAAAACTCTTCTAAAAGTATCAGAAAAACAGCTCAAGAAATCTCCAAAATCTTCTCTCTAAAACAAGTGACAAGACCCCTTTTATAGGGCTGCCAGAAAATAGAGCCGTTGGGCTCCTGTCAGTGCTGTCGGTCGACCGCCGGTCGACTGGCCAACGGTCATTTTTCTGACCGTTGCAGCCACCGGTCGACCGGCTCGGTCGACCGATAACCTGGAATGAACTGTCGGTCGACCGGCCCGGTCGACTGATATTTCCAGAGAGCAAAGCTCTCTTGGTCGGTCGACCGACCCGGTCGACCGGCCACTGTGCTGACAACGTGCACAGGGCTGTGCACATCGGTCGACCGGACCGGTCGACCGATTTGGCCTGTCAGCCAGTTTCCAGGTCAGAAAACAGGATTTAAAAATCTTTTATAAAATCCTAAAAATACATAGAAATTCTACAAAAATAGTTTTACCAATATACTTGAAAGAACAAACATGCTTGCACAAAATCAAGACATGTTATAGATGTTTTGGTCTATTTTTGTAACTTGAAAATATTAGCTCAATAACTAAAAGGTATTTTTTCAAAACATGTTTTTCCAAACTTGTTTTTCTAAATCTTCATAAAATACAAAAACAAGATATTTGAGTTCATATTAAAGCATGGTGTGTATGGATATGATCCACTACACAATTAAGATGTAATATCTACTTTTTGATATAAAGCTCTAATCATGATTTTGGTTTAAAGATATGAACTATGAAATACCAAAATCCAAGATAAATATTTTGTCTCAAAGAAAATCTTTGTTCTAAGTAAAAATTCTTTTCTAAACATAAAAATCTTTTATGAAAGCACTTTAAATCAAGAGTTCTATCAAGAGTGTGTGTGTGTGATATAACTTGAGCAATCCACCAACTATCTATCCTTTACATGAAGGCTTCTCATCTTCTTGACTTGGTCCAAGCTTGATCCAAAAACTTCCTTGGATCACCACATGCAAGCTCCAAATCTTGTTCTTTTATCCTTTGTTGAGCTATGCACCTACTAAGATCTTGATCATGAATCTGTCACTAATTAAACACAAGATCATTAGTAACTATAACTACATGAGTTGATCATCATCAAAACTAGGGTGAAGGGCCTTTGGGCCAACAATCTCCCCCTTTTTGATGATGACAAAACTCATGGAGTTATATATGCATGGATTAAAGTAAAGCTTCAAAGAAGCTCCCCCTTAACTCATGCATACCAAATAAATAATAGATATGTCAATAAAAGCACATGACATGTATGCAATGTAGGAGATGCAATCATATAAATCAAATCATAAATCAAATCTTTTGCTCCTAATTGCAAGACAACATATATGCATAAATACAAATCTTACTCCCCCTTAAGAAAGGAACCAAATACTTCTCCCCCTTAAGTAAGGAAATCATGAAATCATGCATATAAAATCACAAATTCTTCTCCCCCTTTTTGTCAATCATCAACAAAGGGTTCAAAGAAAAGACATCAAACAAATTTTTCTCCCCTTTTTTTTTTTGTCAAAAATAAGGAAATCAAGGAGGGTAAATACAAATCAATCAATAAAATTTATATGCGATATAAATTCATGAAGAGGAAGACGTTAAGTTAGCTTCCCGACACATATACATTACATGAAAGAGGGATGACAAGCCCTAATTCACATAACGTATAATATGTCATGCATAAGAGGAGATGTGAAGCTCCCCCTACACACGTATATCATGAAAAGAAGAGTTGTCAAGCTCCTCAAATTATAATATACTCAACATGAATCTACATATGGAAGAGATGTTAAGCTCTCCTTGCATATAGACAATACAAATCAAAATTTTGAATTTTTCTTATGAAAACAAAATTTTAACTTTTTCTTAGTAACAAACAAATTTTGAGATATCAATTTTAAAATAATCAAATTTTGAATTTTTGATACCAATTTCAAACAAGTACAATGCACAAGCTTATTATGAAATACCAATTTGAAGTCTAATTAAGCTTAGCATTAACAATCTATGTGCTTTAAAGTGTAAGTCCATTTAGATACAAGCACACAACAAATCATATATATGTATGAAGAACTAATATCAATTGAAGGTGATACATACATATATGGGAAAGCAAAAATATGAGTATATACATAAGAGGTCAAATTGATACCAATTGAAAATATCCAATGATACCAATTGAAATTAAGCTTAAGTGTATATATCATATAATCTACCACATGAAGAATTCGAACTAGTTAAATGAAGGTGTTTAACAACTAGTACGGAATCCTTCAATCAAGGAATAAATCAAAGGTTTTTCATGAAATATCAATGAAACACAAGGCACTAAAACACTCTAATCCATAAAGTCCATTTAATGTTTTCAAGAGATGTGAGTGTACTAATGTAATGTGAAGCATGGCATCATGAAAATTACAATAAAGTTCAATATTCCTTTAAAAACATAAATTTTTGAATTATCATAACTTTTAAAACCTTGAAAATCATCAAAAAAAAAAATTTTATTAAAAAAAATGTTTCATAATATATGTATGTTTTGTCAATACAAGAAGCATACATACATATCTCTAACACAATTGAGTCCATATATATAGATTTGCATGAAAGGCAAATGACTCAAGAGGTATCCATGTATATCTTAATGTTTTGGCAAAATAACCATATACATGAAATGAAATCACATGATCATAACATAAATCCGAATGGGAATACAAGTTTAAGAATGTAATGATCATCAACATAAGGCTATACTAGTACATCTAATAGGCACAAATAAGCATTCAACCCAATCATATATAGATTTATTTGTGGTCCATAAGGTGTACAAGTATAAATCCAAGTGTTGACAAATACTAACATCTAAACTAATATTCAATACAATGAAGCATCAAAAATTTTGAAATCACAAAAGAATTTATCCATAAAAATAGAATCATGTGCAATACTTGAAGAATAGATAACTAGTTTAAATGGATTTTTGACAAACTAGTTAAAGATCCTTCATAAATAAAAAAATTATATGTTTTTCATGAATAATACTAAATACATAAAAGTTCAAGCACTCATATTCCATAAAGCTCAACATATATATTTTCTTAAAGATAGAGTGTTCAAAAGTTATGTAAATAGTATCTACATGAAAATAGTCATTGAAGCCCAAAACGATCATAAGTCAATTTTTAACAACAAATCATGAAAAATCATTTTTCACTAAAATCAACAATTTTCATGGTATATGTATGGTTTATACAAATCTAACAATATGCATACATATCCCAAAAATAAAAGAGTCTATTAAATGTTTGCATGAAGGCAAGAGACTCACGGGTATACATGTATATTTATTAGATTTGAATTAAGCATGCATATACATGAAGTAAATCACACAAAAAAATTGGCAAAAACATGTATAAAAGAGAATCATCAAAACTAGATTATACATATGCATAAAGTGGATACAAGTGAGTATGAAGTTCAAATTATTTAAGAGTCAATTGTAATTCACTATTTGTACATGTATAGATACAAGTTTGATATATTCTACATCTAAGCATGTAAATACCACATGAAGCACAAATCAAACAAAATCATGAACATGCTATGAATGTATGAAATAAGTAAAAGCATGTATATAAATAAAATAGGAGTTTAGAGGTTGTTACCAACTCCAAAGCTCCAAATATGGTGGTTGTCCCACCAAGCTCCTTGATAGTGATGCAACCAAGTGTATGTCCATCATGTCCATTGCAACCACTACCAAGGTACCAACCTTCTCACGTTTTGTGAGATCCCACACCTACATCAAAATCAAAGGTGGGGGTTTTGGTACCCATGTTTTCTTGGGTCCTTTGGGGTTAGCATTGTTGTAAGGAACCCAAAATCTATTATACTTAGCAAAATATAAATATGGTTTCTTATCAAAACAATATCTTGCTAGATGGCCTTTGCGACCGCAATGTGTACAAATGTACACCTTAGCATGATGCTTATGAGTGTGATTGTGATCGTGTTGTGCACCATAAGCATGATGTGTATGTGCATGAGCATGAGGAACTTGTTTCTTTTGAAACAAGGATTCCAACTTAGAATGGTTAAATGCACACGAGTTCAAAGTTGAACTCAAATTATTCATCTTATTTTTCATATTCTTAATCTCATTAGATGTGGCATGAAAAGCGTGATGAGATGAAGAATCATTTTTCTTTTTCTTCTTAGCAACAAAATCTTTTTCTTTTTCAACAAATTTTCTTTTCAAAGTGATATTTTCTTGAAAAATATTTTCTTTTTGTTTTTCTACCATAGCTATCTTATCCTTCAAAATAGTGTTCCCTTTACACAAATCATTTAATTTAGACATGAGGGAAACATTTTCATTTTTCAAGTCTTCATTTTCCTTTTCTAAACATGCAAGTTTATTTCTAAAAGAATCATTTTTTACATGCATGCAATCAATGTTCTTTTTCAAATCTTTATTATTCTTTTCTAAGCATGCAATGTTATCTCTACATGAATCATGTTCATTATGCATGCAAGCAATGTCATTTTTCAAAATTTTATTTTCTTTCTTAATTATGTCATATCTTTCAAGCAATAATTGGCATAAAGAATTTAGCTCATCATATGACATACTAGCATCCTCATCATCGGATTCGGTATTTACCTCAAGGGGGTCATCCCCTTGGACCATGTAGCACTTGTTGGAGGTGTCGCTTCCAACATCCGAATCACTCCCCGCATAGTATTGTTCATTTTCGCCAAGGGAGATGAGGGTGTTCCAAACTACAAAAGCCATATCAATATTAGCAACCCTACATAAATAATCATCATTTAGGGTGCTCTTTAAAGCATGTAGGGCTTTTGTATTAGCCTCAAGATTCTTACCATCTATACAATAAGCATTATTAGTAGTGGCAAGATATACATTATAACCTAGGGCTTTTAGGAATAATGACATCTTAACTTTCCAAATGTGGATGTTAAGAATATCAAAGGTGGGTGGTGACATAAAGTCCATGGTGAGGTGTGTGTGTACAACAAATATTGTGATTAGCCCAAATGTAGGATCTTTAACTCTTAGGTTGTTAGACCCAATATCAAGAGCACTAGCTCTGATACCAATTGTAAGATCACCTAGAGGGGGGTGAATAGGTGATGGCTAATCTAATGGTCACTTATGAACAAATAATGCGGAATTAAAACTAAGTTGACCAAATAAAAATTTCTTTTAATTAAACACTTATGTATAACTCAAGAGTGTTGCCGAATTCCCCTTGCGAGGCTCTGGACAAGCTCCTCTAGATTCCCCTTGAATGGGTTGAGGTGCCGCGTTGGCTCTCTTGGTTGAATACTAGTGTTAACAACAATCCCAAGCAAGTATGTATATCAATTATGAGCACAAGGGAATATATCATGCATATATAGGATGAACACAATAAATTGAATGCAAGATATAAAATAGAGACAAAGAGAGAGAGAGGGAAGAGTAAGCAATCGCAAACACAAAGGGTTTGTTTCGAGGTTCGAGCACACTTGCTCTACATCCCCGCCTTCGACACACGAAGGATTTCCACTATGTAAGATCCCACCGGATCTCTCCTCGGTGCCGTACACCTACAAACCCTCGGACTCCCAAGTCCCGTACACACGCAAGTCCACCGACTCGCCGAGGCCGCACCTCGAATCACCACAAGAGTTCACAACCGAACTCCACACCACAACGAGCACACTTGCCCGCTTCCTCAAATACAAAGAAAAATCTCTTTGGTGATCACAACACTTTGATCACCTAACAAAAGCTCTCACTACAACACTCTCCTATAGGATGAATAGCTCAATGGATGCTCAAGTGTAGTGTGAGAAAGCAAGGAAAGAAAGCTATGGGGGAAAACTCAATAAATCACTTTTACACTCTCTTGATAAAAACTCCCTTTTGATTGGAAGTATTAGCACTCTATTTTGTGGAGAAAACTCTTCTAAAAGTATCAGAAAAACAGCTCAAGAAATCTCCAAAATCTTCTCTCTAAAACAAGTGACAAGACCCCTTTTATAGGGCTGCCAGAAAATAGAGCCGTTGGGCTCCTGTCAGTGCTGTCGGTCGACCGCCGGTCGACCGGCCAACGGTCATTTTTCTGACCGTTGCAGCCACCGGTCGACCGGCTCGGTCGACCGATAACCTGGAATGAACTGTCGGTCGACCGGCCCGGTCGACTGATATTTCCAGAGAGCAAAGCTCTCTTGGTCGGTCGACCGACCCGGTCGACCGGCCACTGTGCTGACAACGTGCACAGGGCTGTGCACATCGGTCGACCGGACCGGTCGACCGATTTGGCCTGTCAGCCAGTTTCCAGGTCAGAAAACAGGATTTAAAAATCTTTTATAAAATCCTAAAAATACATAGAAATTCTACAAAATAGTTTTACCAATATACTTGAAAGAACAAACATGCTTGCACAAATCAAGACATGTTATAGATGTTTTGGTCTATTTTTGTAACTTGAAAATATTAGCTCAATAACTAAAAGGTATTTTTCCAAAACATGTTTTTCCAAACTTGTTTTTCTAAATCTTCATAAAATACAAAAACAAGATATTTGAGTTCATATTAAAGCATGGTGTGTATGGATATGATCCACTACACAATTAAGATGTAATATCTACTTTTTGATATAAAGCTCTAATCATGATTTTGGTTTAAAGATATGAACTATGAAATACCAAAATCCAAGATAAATATTTTGTCTCAAAGAAAATCTTTGTTCTAAGTAAAAATTCTTTTCTAAACATAAAAATCTTTTATGAAAGCACTTTAAATCAAGAGTTCTATCAAGAGTGTGTGTGTGTGATATAACTTGAGCAATCCACCAACTATCTATCCTTTACATGAAGGCTTCTCATCTTCTTGACTTGGTCCAAGCTTGATCCAAAAACTTCCTTGGATCACCACATGCAAGCTCCAAATCTTATTCTTTTATCCTTTGTTGAGCTATGCACCTACTAAGATCTTGATCATGAATCTGTCACTAATTAAACACAAGATCATTAGTAACTATAACTACATGAGTTGATCATCATCAAAACTAGGGTGAAGGGCCTTTGGGCCAACATAGTCGACTGGTTGAAGCCTGGAACAGAAAACTGGGTCAGAAAAACAGTTTAAAAATAGTTTGAAAAATCTTTTAACACTTCTGAAAATCCACAAAACTTGTTTTAACATTTTATATTGAAACACAAACAAGTGATAAAAATTTCAAGACATATATCAATCATATCAATTCATTTTTGTGTCTTGCAAATTTTATCAAAACCAACACTTGTATTTTTATCAAAATTGATTTTTCAATACATGAATAGGAAAGTCAAAATAAGTTTGTTTAAGATGTTTAAGCATGTATGTATAACTAGAATACATCTATTATACATATAAACCATGTAAACTTGTTTTGATCAATCATTCATGAAAACCAATTCCAAAACATGAAAACGTGTGTGTTTGTGCACTTGAGCATATCAACTATACTAAGCTTTACAAATGGATCTAAACACACTATCTAAATTATGGATACCTAAGTTTTCTTGATGATCTTCATCTTCAAGTAGACTTGCTCCCAAACGTGATCCACCGAGTGCAAAGGTATGATCTTTAAGCTTTGCACCGGAATCACCATGAAAAGCTTCTAAACTCCTTGTTGAAGCTAATCACCGACTAATATCTTGGTTAATGATCTGAAACAAAACAACACAAGATTATTAGTAAACATAACTACAAGAGTTAATCATCATCAAAACTAGGGTGGAAGGCCTTTGGGCCAACAACTGGTTGGTTCCTTCGAGATCCACAATCTCTAAATTAGGCCACATTTCGTGGACCAATCAGACCACCCCCAGAACCACCACTATAAGGTAATTTTTTGTCTCTTTCCATTTGTTTCATGCATATACACATTCACGATGCATTGAGGATAATGCATGAGATAAGTGTGGGGGAGAGTTTACTAACGTAGTTGTTCTTAACTTTCTTTCTTTTACACTTTTTTTTAGAAAATTTTTAGATTTGTTTTGTATAAAAACCCTTTTCTTTGTTTTTACAAAACTTTTTTAAATAAGAGAAATAGTTTTGATTTATTTTTAAGAAAGTTAAAAGGATCTTAAGAATTAAGAAGACCTAAATTATGAATTCTTAAACCGAGTCAAAATAATATATATTGTTTAAATTTTAAGATAAGAAAGTAAGATTTGAAAGATAATTTGATCTCGAATTTTTTGCCTTAGATATATGTACTTCACGCTTATACAATTTTTTTTGGGATTGAAACAAAGAATGTAAGTACCATAAATATATATATATATAAAATAATGATAAAAATCACTTATTGAAATTTGGTAGTTATGTCTTAGGAAGCATGATTATTCACGCTTAAAACAGTGGACAAAAACTAAATAATCTTCTTTAATTTTGTGATCTTATTTACTCGAGTCCTTTAGCCCAAGGGATGTTTTCTCATTTGGTTTGGGAGTAACTGGCTAACGGTTCACTACCCGGGTAAGCTAGAAAGCCCAAGAAAACTAAGGGAAGAAGAAAAAATTTTAAAGTGGCATAAAAATTAGAGTCGATATCTCAAAAATCTTCATAGTTCACAAAGTACATATTTTCTAAGAGTTTTATGAAAGATCAAAGAATCGATTCAATTTTAAATTCTTACATTTAATTTATAATAAGGTTTTGTATTTAGACTTAGTTTAAGAAAGAATAATTTTTGATTAATTTATGACCTTGGATCACCTAAATTTTCGCAAAAATATTTCAACATTTTTCTCTATTTATACATTTTCAAAATACTAACATATAATTTCTTTTTTTATGGATTTTGTTGGTGTAATCCGCTGAAAACCCTCCAGAGACAAAACTCTTCTTCTAGAAAAAATCTAGAAGTTTAACGGCTTGTTTTACATGCTCAGTGCAATTACGTCACCTGCGAAAGTGATGTAATAATTTTCTTAATCAGTTTTTCATTTTGCTCAGGATGAGCAAAAGATAAGTGTGTGGGTGTGATTAGTCTCTATATTTGCATATTTCATATCACAATTTCATACTTATTCTATATAAAATTTTGCTAAATAATGGATTTTTTGTGTTTTCTTAAGTCCATGGTGTGGAATGAAGAAGAAGATCAAAAATCCCATTTATTTAGTGAAATTTAGATCCTAATATAGCCTTTGACTTTGTAAGTTGAATCTGTTGCTTCTGGAAGCAGAAAACAAGGAACCAGCAGGCTGTACAAGTCTCATACCTCCAGTACCAGACCCACGCCCTGGCCCTGCCCCTCTAGTAGCAGCATGGCCGTATTTTCGCAGCCATGTTGTGGAGTCGTGTGTCGAGCTTCGATGCACGACTCCGTACAGCTCCCCTGGCGCCCTTTTTTTCCTATAAATACCCAGTGTTGCGCAGATTTTCACGGAGAAGAGTTGTTAGGGTAGTTTTCTCCTATTTGTGTAGTTTAATTATTCTTCTTATTCTTCTTTTATATTTTTCATTTTTGTAGATCATGTAATAGGAAAGAGAGTGATCATAAAATAGAAGAGAAAGTTCTTGTAATGGAGGGCGATACTCTATGAAAGGTTCTTTCTTCATCTCTATTTACTTCTTCTCTAACTTTTTACATGTTTTGCTAGATTTTTCTCTCATGGCAACTAACCACTAACCACTAACTTGTAACTACTTACCTGTTAATCCACGTGAATTTAATAGTCTCTACTTGGCCTTGATCTTGCAAGAGCCATTGATTGCTCATGATGATAGATTCTAGCACTCTAACATCAGCTCTCTAACAAGTTATCATTACTTTATTCCATACTTTTTCTAGTTAGTTTTGATGATTTAAGTATAGCTTGCACTTGTTTGTTGAGTTTGGATGTGAAAGTGATCTTATGGGTCATGCTTTGTAAAGCTCTTAAAGCCAAGAACTAGTGATGGCCAATGATAGATGTGAGACAACTATCTCTAAGAGGTTAGCATGTTAGTGGAGTCATTAATAGTTAGTGGCCATGAGTTTTCTTGTATCTCTTTTTATCTTTTTTTACCTTGTTTCAAAAACACAAAATTTACAACTACTCTTCTGTGTTTCCCACTTCTTTGTTTTCACCGTATTCTTTTCATTATTTATTTTCTTTTCTTTAGATTTTTTAAAACATTGAAGAACCGTTAACACACACGTGAACATACTATTAAAGCTTTATCACCTCCCGTCCTTGTGGATTCGACCCATTTACCCTCTATGCTAATAACGAAAGTATCGAGGAAGCCAAAGCACACACACTTTTCAAAATAACACTTTTTCGTGCATGGTTTCCCCTGATCAATACCCAAGATCATCTCCCATGTCTAGCAGATGTAGGACTATTTGCTCGACTCAAATCCCAACAATCCCCCCTCGAATAAAGAGTCTCCCTTCAACCTCAACTATCTTCACACGGAAGATCAAATGCTCTATCGAGATACAATTTCTTCACCGCGTGGGTGGAGGCACGCCTTACGTGAAGCATAAATTACAGTGTCATTCATGCACACCACTGTCAAATCCTCAAGAGCCCAGCAAAGCTTTACAGGGGGGCTACTGTGCTTTTTTTGCGCCATTAGGGTGATCAGGCCCATTGTGCCTTTTGCGCCATTGGGGAGATCTACATCATCGAACATCAACCACACACACGACTAAGTTTGGGGCAAGCTTTGATACCAATTGAAGGACTTGGGGCACCATCCCAAAAGACTAGACTTCTATATAGAGTTGCCCAAATCTTATATACCCAAGATCATCTCCATGTTTAGCCGATGTGGGACTATTTGCTCGATCCAAATCCCAACACACCATGCTCACACTCATATGTATGCTAGAGTGTACACATGTACATATTGTAGCCGCAAAGACTATCTTGCAAAATTTGCTATAATAGATTAAATATTTCATATTTTGCAAATAAGAATGTTTGATTCCAAATGCTACTAAGCCCCATGGACCCAAGAAGATATGGGTACCAAAATTCACACCACATGTTTTTAATGTAGGTGTGGACACTCATATGACGTGAGAGAATTGGTACCTTCATGGTAGATGCAATTGGAGTTTTATGGACAAATCAATGGATGTATCAATATTAAGATATTTAGGTGGGAGACTATCTCATTTTGGAGAAATGGAGATTAGATCCATCTGTTTGGTAATTATCTCTATGTTCTATATTATATTTACACATGCTTTAATTAGATGATTTCTTAGCATATCATAATTTGCATATTTTGAATATATGTTGATATGTAAATCTTGTTAAAACTTGTGTTATAAATGTACATTTCTTGAGATACAATTATTTTTCATACTATACATGTACTATATCATTTATGTACTCAATTTATGTTTGACTGCACTTGCATGTTCTAGTTTTGTTGATTCTTCCATGTTACATGATATATCATGCTCATGAAAAAAATTTCATATGAGTTTTGATGAGTAATTTTGAGTTTTATTGTTTTATCTTCATGAATATATTTCTTACATGACTCTTGTGCATTATTTTTTGTTGACTCATGATTTTACATTCATGAGCACATGTTTATGTTATATAGATTTTGAGTGATAATTCTTATGTAATATATATGAGATATATAATTTGGTTTATGTTTGAAGGATCTTGAACTAGTTTACAAAACTATTTTAAGTAGTCCTTTTATTATTCACTTGGTAGTTTTTAATCTATATTAAACTACTTTCAAATTATTATTTTTTAAAACTTCTTTCATTTGTGGGCAGATGGTTGGGAGTGTTGGCCCAAAGACCCTTCACCTTAGCTTTGATGATGACTAACTTATGAAGGTTAATTTACTAATGATCTTGTGTTTAATAAGTTTCAGATATTGATCAAGATCTTAGTAAGTATTTAGCTTCAACAAAGGATACAAAGCCAGTTTGGAAGCTAACACGTGTAGATTCAAGATCTTGCGCTTTAAGATCGCATCTAGCACTCGGATGGAGTCAAGCCCTTTGGATCGCGTTTGGATCGATTCGTCTTGGGGATGTAAATCAACAAGAAGACATCGGTTAGGCTTGTTTTAGTTTATATTTAGATCTTGTATAAAGATAGTTTAGTTTTGATATGCTCAAGTGTATACACACACAAGTTCAAAAGTTTATTGGTTTTGGCTTAACCAGTTTTAGGTTTTCAAAGAATATATATATCATTTACATGAATAAATAGAATTAAAAGAAGTTTTACATGTTTATATAAATATTGAATTTCGTCCATATATATCTATGTTTCATATTGACTAAAAACTGATTTTGATGATTCCAGTTCATGTGTTTCAAGTTTTATTTTTATTAAAATTTAGTTTTGGATTTAATGTCAAAAACATAGATATATCCTTTATATGCGTATTGGAGTCTATCTATATACACTATGCTTCAAATAAGTTTAAATATCATGCTTTTGTATTTATACAAGTTTAGTGAAAAATCAGTTTTCCATTTAAAAGTTAATTTTTGGAAAATAATGTTTTTAGTTTAAAGCTTAATTTTCATACCTTAAAAATAGTTCATATAGTCTGTAATATGTGTTGAATTTTGGTCACACATATTTGTACTTCAAATATTTATAAGAACTTATTTTTGTGGATTTTATAGGATTTTATGGGTATTTAAAAGCCAACTTTTCAAAACCTAAAATCTAGTCCGGAGCCTGCTGGCGGTCGACTGACCGGTCCACTGGACCAGAGCTTGGTCGACCGGTCAGTCAACTGATGTGCACAAGGACGTGCAAAAGGGCCAGCCCATGTGGCCGGTCGATTGTACGGTCGACCGACTGGCACTACCCAAGTCTCGGGTAGGCCCGGTCGACCGACAAGGCAATTTGCCTTGGGGTTGGTCGATCGGGCGGTCGACCAATAGTGCCAAACAGTTAGAAATTTAACCTTTGGTTGGTCGATCGGGCGGTCGACCGACAACCCATTCTGGGCAGATTTTTACCCCAACGGCTAGTTTTTTCAAGACCCTATATATAGGGGTTTTGGGAGCTGTTTCTCATAATATTTTCAAGAGAGTTTATACCAGTTTTTTAATGCCTTCTTGCCCATTTCTAAAATGTTTTAAACAAGTTTTTGAGCTTCAATTCTCAATCTTTATTTTTTTTCAAAGTGTTGGAAAAATCAAAGAAAAAGAAATCTTTGGGAAATTTGTTCTGTGCTTTATTTTTCATATCTATTTAGAGTTTTTCTCAAGTGTATTTCTTTTTGATTTTATCTTCCAAACATTTTATTTTTCTCACACTTGAGCAATAAATTCGAAATCTATCTTTAGGATCTTTTTGTGAGAAAAATTGTTTGTGATCCTTTGAGATCACCAAAAGAAAGTTTGTGTTCTTTGTGATCACCAAATGTATTTCTTTTTTTGCTTTATGCTTGGCTTTGTGCCACCTCTTGTGTAAAGGTTTGTGTTTGAGAGAGTGGAGTTGTGTACTCCTGATGTTGAGTTGTAATTCCTCAATGGAAGTTCCGTGTGGACATAATGAAAATCCTTCTGTGTGACGGCGGGGACATAGAGTAGTTGCTCGAACCTCGAAACATATCACTATGTTTACGTTTGATCTATTTTCTCTCTCATTTTCTCTCTCTTTATATCTTATATTGCTTTACATTGTTCATATTCATATATTTGATATAGTTTGTGTGCCTACACTTGTGTTGAACCAAGAGAGCTTTAAAGCACCTCAACTCTTAGTGTAGAGGAATCTAAAGGAGTAGTTCTAAAGTCTTTCATGGGAAATTCGAGCTCACTCTTGGTTACACATAGTGTGTTAGAAAATTAGTTTTTAATTTCGTATCATCATCACTAGATTAGCTTGTATATCTATTCACCCCCTTCTCGGTGTACTTTCAGGTGATCATGTCTTGTATATGTTTTAATGAATATTCGTTTGATATGTGCATGCAGGTTGGTGATTTCAATGAGTTATACACACAATTCTTATGATATTTTATTTTTCTCTACTCATTCATATTTATCTATATTGTATGCATTAAATTTCATGTGGTATTTCTATTGATACACATACATATATATGATTGATTGGGTATGTTTAACAATTTCTATATATGTTTCTATAGCACAATTAGTTTCATACTAAGTTGATTTGGTTTCAAATGAATTAGTACATTCTTTTAAAATCTTATGCATTGGTTTTGAGGTTATTTCAGAAGGGAGAGAAATTTTTAATTTAAATTGATATCTTATATTTACTCCCATTCTTTTGAGAAAAACCTCTCTTTATAGCAAAATATTCATATTTCCTATTGATATCAGTTATTACAATTGATATCTACATTTCAAATTATTTTTTCTAAATTGTATCTATGCTTATATTTAATTACAAGATATTTTATGTGGTATCAAAATTTGATTTTTTACAATTAGTATCTTAGAAAATAAAATTTTAATTATTTTCAAAATTTGTTTTTCATATGTATTACTTATATACAAGAGGAGTTAACTTAACGTCTCCTCTATATGTAAATTTATGATCAGTGTATTGTATAAAGAAGAGTTTGACCTCTCTTCTTTATATCATACATGTGTGTAGGGGGAGCTTAACATCTCCATCTATACATTGTATATTATACTTTTTTGGGTTAGGATTTATTTAACCCTTCTCCATATAATGCATGTATGCAGGGGGATTAACATGACGTTTCACCTTTTCATAAAGTTATATCGCATATACTTTTACCATGTTTTCTTTATCCCTTTGTTGATGAGTTAACAAAAAGGAAAAAAATTTAGAGTTTATATGTGCATGTTATGTTTGTATTTTTACATATATGTCTATGTTCAAAGTTTAGTTATGAGATTTATTGAATATCAACATATTTTATACTATGCATGGTTAAGGGAGAGCTTTTACAAAGTTTATCTTTAATCCATGCATATATAACTCCTTGAGTTTTGTCATCATCAAAAAGGGGGAGATTGTTGGCCCAAAGGTCCATCACTCTAGTTCTGATGATGATTAACTCATATAGTAATAGTACAAATAATCTTGTGTTATTTAAGTTTCCGATATTCAATCAAGATTATAATTGGTGTTTAGATTCAACAGAACATTTAAACTAAAATTTTGAAGGCAGCACATGTTGATTCAAGAGCTCACGCTTAAGATTGCATTAAGTACTCAAGGAGGAGTTTAACTCTACATGGGTCGAGTTTGGATCAAGTCAATATTGCGAAGAAGATTTATTCAAGAAGAAGACTTGGATCAAGAGTTTGCAAGTTTAGAATTTATATAAAAAATAGATTAGTTTTGATTGCTCAAGATCACACACACACAAAAGTTTGGTTTCAGTTTAACCAGTTTACGTTTTGTGTTTAGGTTTATAAAACGTATTTCATCAAAAACAAGTTCGTATCATTTTATTTGTGTATCCATACACTATTGAGCTTCAAATATGGTTGAATAACTTGTTTTTATATTTATAGAGTTTTGGAAAAATTAGTTTCCATTTCAAAGTTTAGTTTTTAGAAAATATGGTTTTACTTTCAAGATTGAATTTTTATATATCGAAAAAAAGTCCACATGCTTGTAATATATGTTGATTTTTTATCAGACATATTTGTACCTCATTGTGTTTTTATGAACTTATTTTCTTAGAATATATAGAATTTATTGGTATTTAAATTGGATTTAAAAAGGTGTTTAAAATATTTCAAAATATAGTTTCTAGGCTATTGCCGGTCGACCGCACGGTCGACCGATTACAATGCCGGTCGACTGTGGGATCAACCGACGTGTACAGACATGCACGAGCTCATGTGAGCTCAGCTAGGTCGACCGATCGGTCGACCGTCTGAATCTGCAGAGCTCTCAGGTTTTCTCGGTCGGCCGACTGTTCTTCTGATTTGCTCAACACCCTTTCAGTAATTTGGTTATAACTTTTTATTCTGATATTTAATATGAATCAAATTGTATTTCAAAGGTAACTTTCATGACTGCATTTCTTATTCAATGATCATTTTCTGATTCAAAGGTTAAAGATATCAAATATTGGTTTGAAGATGTTCATGTTCTGAAAACAGTTTACAATTTTCTGTTTTGACACTTTTTAGTATTTTGTTCATATCTTTTAACTCTGATACCAGATTGATTTTATTTAAATTGAATTAGAAAGAAGACTTAATGATCTACAAATTCCTTCAGTATGTTTATTTCAAAATTCAAAAGTGTTAGACCTCAAAACTGACCTTAAAGTTAACCATTGCACAGTCTGAGTATCTGGTTGGTCGACCGTCAGGCTCCAAGGGTCAGAAATATGACTGTTGGTTAGTTGACGGGCAGTCGACCGACAGGCCATTTCTGGCACTTTTTGAACACCAACGGCTTATTTTTCTTGGCCTGTAAATATGAGATTTTTAGGTGAGTTTTAAAAAAAAAATTAAAGAGCCTATTTTCCTATCTTCAACAGAGTTTTCTCAACAAGTTTTTAGAGTTTCATTTATATATCAAAAGAGAGTTTTTAGGAGTGCTTCTCTAAGCTTTCAAAAGGATTTCTAGAGCTTTTCATTCTCAAATTTATCTAGTTTTCTCACACAAGCTTGAACCTTTCATTGCTAAATCTATCCTACAGAATTCTTGTTTGTGAGAAGTATTTATTTGTAATCAAGAAGTGCAACAAGTGTTCTACTTTTGTATTTGAAGAAGTTGGAGGTTATGACCTCGGTGAGTTTGCGGGTTCGTGTGCATTATTGTTCTTGCGGGAACAAGTGAGGGACTTGCGGGAATAAGTGAGGGACTTGCGGTGCAAGAGAGTTCTTGAGGTAACTTGTAAGTGTTGCGGCATCGAGTGATCTTCCGGAATCAATTTTAGTAGAAATCTATCATTGCACTGAAGGCGGGGACTTAGAGCGAGTGGCTCGAACCTCGAAACAATTCTCATGTGTTTGTGATTGCTTATCTCTTGCTTTACTCACTTGTGTTTATATATCTTGCATGCTAATATTGTTCATATTTTTATATGCTTGATATTACTTGTATGCAATTGATATACATGTTTGGGATTACCTAATTGGTTAATATTGTTAACTTGCTTTATCTAGTGTAAAATTGTTAATTTAAATTTTTAATTTCACATTTGATTAGGACATCACTTATTCACCCCCCTCTAGGTGATTCACAGAAAGGGTGCATGAAGTTGTTCGAATGCTCGGTCAACTGACCAGTAGAGAGCATCACAGGCCAGATGGGGGCGGTCAGCCTCCCGGTCAGCCATCCGAAATGATGCTCTGTGCGTCTGCACAACTAGCGGTCAATGACCAGTCAACTGCTATACTTGGGTCGATCGACTGCCCGATCGACCGACAGAGGAGTCTAGGTTAATCCCGATTTGAATTCTAAAATTGTTTCTGATCCAATTTCAGATTTTTTTTTTTTTTTTCCTTTTCTTCGTGGATTCTCTTACTATATATAAAGGGGCATTGTCCCAATTGATTTTAACTTTCAGAGGTGAATTGTATTGAGAATTTTAGAATTAGTTAGTTTGTGAGACTTCAACGGCCTAGTGCATAATTTCTCTAAATAGATTTTCGAATCACTTTGTAACCCTTGTAACTCATTTGGTTAAATAAGATTTTCTTCCTTCTGCTCTGAGGACGTAAGCAAGTTGTCGAACCTCGTTAATTCATCTATTTATCACTTTCTCTTTGGTTGTTTTGTTTGTACTATGTTGTTTGATGATTCACTCGGTGTTGAAACACTGATATTGGTGATTGTCGTGTCGTTAGAATTCATCCAGAGGGCTCAACAATATATAACTATACTGATAACATTGCAGCAATGGTTATATTAGTTACTAATCATTGGTTATGTCCAATCAGTGCGGTTCGATTATGCACTCTACAGCAAGTACAAATGCATTTGTACTGCCTACGAGCCAGCTAGCATGGAGTAGGGTTCTATTTGATGCAAATGGGGGGCAAGAATGTGAGGGGCATGGTGGTGATGTTGGGCAAAGAATTTGATACAAGCAGGATATTGCCAAATGAAATATTCTCATATTGTCTCCCATTAGATGGCCTACCACTTTGGTGGATGATATATGCATCTGAAAGGGATTTGGATATAAATGTTTGATTTCTCAAAGTATTTCCTCACCACATGATCCTTTTCTTTCTCATTGAGTGTTTGTCGCATTGCTTCCACTCTCACTTCTCTGTCTTATCTTTCTTTCTCCTTAACTTTATTCATGAAACAAATGGATAACTCCCTAGTATAAAAAAATATCTTTCTCTATATATACCTTTTGTATTTCTTGGATGTGCTAATAAATAAGGTTTTTTTCTTCTTTAATTATGACTGTAATTGAGACTTGAAATTAATAGTTTTAATGAAAGGGTCAATAGCATTAATGAATAAACAAAGAGCTTGACTCCCAAATGTTTAACAGAAGTATCATTTGTAAGAAAGAGTCAATAATGTTCCAAGTGCATCACATCAGGGGAACAAGTAACTCTCCATTTAAATGCAGGAAGAAATAAAATGTCAAACAAAAATTACAATAAAAGAATTAATAAACTTGTCACTAATAAGAGTCTCTATCCTCAATAGTTGTATTCCATTCTCCCAACTTTTTAATTATTTGTCAATTCAAAACTTAGCTTTTGTAACTAGGTTTGTGTCCCATCTTCGCTCTTTAGTTTGTTGCAATTTGCATCATGGTGGTCTCTAGATCGCACCCTTTACATCTCTTGCAAAGATGTGAAAGTTTGTCAAACTTCCCAAAGAGAGATCAGGAATTTGATAATAAAGGACCGTAGAGAGAGAGAGAGAGAGAGAGAGAGACACCACTAACTAAATAGATCATCCCTGCAAACGTTTAAGAGGACCTTTAGATTTCCGATATCTGTGTGTGGAGCTGCTCCCCTAAGAACGGTTCTCACGGATTTCTGTGAGAACTTTAATGTAGGCCGTCGGATCTGATATATAAATGTATATATGTATATATGTGTGTGTATGTATATGGGTAGAGTTACAATACACATAGATGTAATTAACTTAAGTTACACACACCTCTTTTCACCACAAAAATTTTTCTTAGTGAGATACAAATAAAAATTAATGTGAGTGGTCCCCAATAAGATTTTTAAAAAATATTTTTTGTGTGGTGGAAAGAGGTGTTAGTTACACCTATGTGTATTGTAACTCTACCTTATATATATATATATATATATATATATATATATATATATATATATATATATATATATATATATATAGAGGGTGGGGGGGGGTCCACGCGGCGTGGCCTAGTGGCATGAGCACTTGGGTTCCTCCCAAGTCGTCATGGGTTCGAGGTTGCCCTGAGGCGGGTTTGGGCGGTAAGACGCTATTTTTGCTCCCCATCAATCGCTAGATCGGATTTGCCTCGTGGACACCAAGTGATTAGTTTGGGGGCTGGATAACCACCCTACGATATCAGAACGCAAGATTCACTCTGTTGAAATTAATATACATTATTTCAAATAATTAAAAATCAAAAGTCATGTATTTTGTATATTTTTTGTCCATCCATCAAATAGGCCAAAAGTGGACGGCCGAAATAATGACACATTTTTAATAATTTGTATATGTATAAAATTGGTTTTTGCATTGTTTTGGCTATGAGATACATGTATATAACTGGTTATAAAAATATGAGAAAATACAGAATATGTATCAATAATCATTTTGTCAAACGTGTTTTAAACACCAAAAAACCAAAAACTATATACTGAAATCTTGTATGTGCGTGTGTTCTTCAGTATCAATTCAACATTTTACACTTAAACATTCTAATTTCTTGCATAAGTCTTTCAAATTTCTAAATCTCCTTCAAGTGGGCTTCTCCAAAATTTCATTCGTTGATCGTCCGAGTTTGAATTCCTTCCTTGAGTAAACTTGAGTACTTCAACACCTTCCTTTAGAGGGAGAATGAAACAAAATCTTCTTGAACTCTAAAAACTTTAACACACTTGAACTTGATTAGTACTTCATAACTACATGAGTTTTGTAATTATAAAAATAAGAAACCGGTGTGATTGTAACGTTGGGCCAACAGAGTAGACTTCATCAAAAAAGTAGAGAACAGTAACTTCAACTTGGAGATAGCAATGCAAAGTTTTTTCGTGCAAAAGTTAAATCCAGACAATCCATTAATCATATCTCTCAACTCATCACTGAGGAAGGCTTTAATGATTTAAATCAGATTAGATCACTTGCTCCAGATTACTTCAGTACCATTTTTAATCAAAATTCATGCTGGTCCATATTTCCTAAGCCGATAGCTAAAAGGAAACTAACCATTGAAGCTGTTAATTGGTTGAAAAGGCAAGTCTCTGATGAGAAATTAAGAAAGTTATTTTCCAATGTAATCCTCTAAAAGCTCCTGGTCTTGATGGTTATAATGCTGCCTTTTTTTCAATCAAACTGGGATATTTAGATGTTGAAGTAACAAATGCAATCAATACTTTCTTCAAGACAGGTAAGCTCATCAAGGAGTTGAATCATACATTCCTTATTTTGGCTCTTAAGAGTACAAATGTTTCTCAGCTCTCTGACTATAGGCCAATATCCTGTTGCAATGTCTTTTATAAATTTATTTCACAGGTCCTAGCTAATTGGCTACAGCAGGTGATTGAGGAATTGAATTCTCCTAATCAAATTGCATTTCTTAATTAAGGGAGACTTATCAGTGATAGTTCTTTGTTAGCTCATGAATTGGTAAGGGATTTCTATAATCCAATGGGTAACATAGCTTGTCTCAAAGTGAATTTATGGAAGGCTTTTGACAATGTAAACAGAGAATTCATTTACTTCATCTTTCATTGTATGGGTTTTCCTTTTACTTTGATCATCTAGATCAAGGAGTGTTGAGTTCCCCTTCCTTTTCATTGATGATTAATGGTTCTCCTGCTGGGTTTTTTTCCAAGCAACAAGGCATCAGGCAAGATTGTCCTCTGTCCCCCTATATCTTTGTTATGATAATGGAGTTCCGGTCTATTCATATGGACTTATCTATGGCTTCAGGAAAGCTCCATCCAATCAAAAGATTCAGCATTGATCATCCTTCGCATTTATTATGCTGACGACATGTTAATCTTTTGCAGAGCTAATGCAGCTTCTTTTGAGGAACTCAATCGTTTGTTGGAGATCTTGCAACTTAACACAGGCTTTATCTATAAACAGAAGCAAAAGCAAACTGTTAGTAAGCAAGGGTTGCAAGAATAAGGAAGAATTAGCTGCCATTATCAATATTCCTGATGGAAGTTTGCCAATTAAATACTTAGGCTTACCTCTAAGCCAAAATTATTTAAAGTCCAGAGACTTTCTTCCTTTGATAGATAAATTCAAATTGAGAATTGAAGGCTGGATGTCTAAACTTCTGTCATTTGCTGGTAGAGTGGGGTTGGCTAAATTAGTTCTACATAATTTTCTAAGTTACTGGTCCAATCTTTCACAGTTCTAAATTCAATTATCATGAATTGGAGAGAGTTACTTCAAATTTCATTTGGATTGGAAGAATGCATGCCTGGGTTGGAAGGCTATCTGCAGACCAAAATGTGGAGGAGGCTTGGTTTGAGGAGAATTTCTGACATTTCCAATGTAGCTGGTATTAAATTAATTTGGAGGTTGTACACTTCTAACTCATTATGGGCAACTTGGATGCGCAAGCACTATGTCAAAGCCACACCTCTTTCATTTGTCTTCCTTAATCCTGAACTCAGGTTCATGGAAGTTTATTTTGCTCAGCAGAGACAAAGCTTTGTTGCACATGAGAAGGTCTATTGGAGATTAATCAAACACCTATTTGTGGTATGATCCTTGGTTGCATAATGGAACTTTGTTGCAGTTGACAAGCCTTGCTTCTCCTCCAACTTTATCGGAAGCATGGAAGGTTTCACATAGTATCACAAATGGTTATTGGTCTATTAAGGAACCAGTTCTTCAGAATTTCTTGCAAATTATTAAGCAGGGTCATATATCTGCAAATCAAGATTCATGGTTTGGACTGCATCAGGTACAAGAACTTGTGCTCTCAAATATGCATGGGATGTTACTAGAGAGGAGGGTTGTGTATTTGATTTATTCTCCATAGTCTGGCAGCCAAACATTGCTATTTGTCTTCTTAGAGCCACTCATAATAAGCTGCTCTGGTTACTGAACATATTCTGGCAGCAGATAAAAGTCTCTATACTCTCTGTATTGGAGAGTGTATCTGTATTGTCTGTAGTGACAACTGAAGAATGTAGATTGATCTTCTTTTCTAGGACTTTAGGTCAATCTGGTATCTTACTTGGTGTACTATAGCAGAGGGTGACGTCTGTGTGGTCCTCTCCCCTCTCTATAGTTCTCTCCAAGAATAGTTACTCGGAGTAGCCTAACTCTCATGTACTATTGTATCATTTAAGTTATCAATAATACTAACTTTACCTTCAAAAAAAAAAAACTTGGTGTACTATAGCAGGGTGACGTCTGTGTGGTCCTCTCCCCTCTCTATAGTTCTCTCCAAGAATAGTTTACTCGGAGTAGCCTAACTCTCATGTACTATTGTACCATTTAAGTTATCAATAATACTACTTTACCTTCAAAAAAAAAAAAACTTCTAGTCACAAGAAAATTGTAGAAGGAATTAGTTGAAAACTACCTTTTCGTTCTCTCACCCAGGTTCAAGTCCTGTAGAAGGGAGGCAATCCTATTCGAGTAACATTCGGGCTGCTAGCGATGACTGATGGAATCCCTTCGTCTGACCAATTCCATGAAATGGAGATATCAAACAGCTCATGGAGAATGACATTAAGGGGGCAAACTATTAGAGCTCTCTGCAATGTCATTGTCAGAGATCAGAATGCAATGATTGATCTATAAGGAGGGGTGGTTTTTTATTGAGCAAGTTTTTTTATAATTTCAGTATAGTGTCCAATGACTTTACAATTGCATCAATAATGCAAAAGTTTTAGCGCAGTAACATGGCCTTTAAAATTGTTTACTCACAACTCATTCTTCTTAGTGGAATACCTTCAATTATGCCTTTGTACAAAATGATGATAAGCATTTTATTTAGATAGTGGAGGATATAGGGTTCTTTTTTATTTCCTCTTCACTGAACTCTCTCTCTCTCTCTCTCTCTCTCTCTCTCCATCATCAAGTTGACAAGGTCCCCTTTGGATCATGCACCAGTCCATGTGCACCCATCACGCTCACTCGTGGTGGTGGATCATCTCACATGAAAGACAAATAAAATGAAACAAAAAGAGATAGGGGAAAAAAAGAGGAGGCAAAGGAAGTTGGAGGGAGATTGGTAGCCTGTCATGCTGAAAAGAGAGAAGTGTAGGATAAGAAGCAAGGCCTCTCTGAACAGCGCAAAAGCATGTCTGAGTATGACATACACAAATGGAGGTGCTCCCTAGTGAGAAAGAGAACCACCATGGATGTGGCATTGGCCTTCACCATCACAACGCCGGCGTCAGAATTTTGTTTTGAAGGAGACAAATAAAATGATCAATGTATCAAAATAATATAATGCAGCAACATAAAAGAACAAAAGAATTTATATGGAAAATCCAAACGGGAAAAACTACGAGTTGAACTTGGAGCTCAGAGCTCGGAGGGGTCTTCACTATGTTTGAATCAGCAAAAGCGTACAAGTCACACCGCACATCCGACTATGCCAACTTCCATCATACAAAGCGCACACACACCCCTTCTATAAACTCAACGCTAAAGCCCTCCTCAAAGAAGAAAGAGAAACTCTCCTCCACTCAAACGCTATCTATCTCTCAAGAAAAAACAAGTCGAACACGTTTCTAATCTAGAATCAAAAATAGCCAAATTGCTTACCAATTGCTTTGCATCTTCACAACAAAAGCATGCCTATTTATAAACTTGAGTGAACCCTCTAAGTCCTCCCCTTTATCTTCTCACTTCCGTGCATGAACAGGAGCTTTAAAAAATCACAAAATCAGTCAAAAGGTCACAACTTTTTGAAATTCTCTATGTAGATTCTTGCACCCAGAATTTGAACGGATTGGGTACTTTGACTGGGGATAACTTCTTAAATACAACTCCAATTCGAGTTATTCAAAGCTTCACATGCAGCTGGAAAGATTCTCTGCAACTTTTGCATGAAGACCGAGCCAAATAAAAAATTGCATCATGCTCGAAATGTCGATGCAAAACTGAATTCCGTCACAGAAATTCATAGGCTGAAAATTGGTTAAGTGCTTGGTTGAACACAAAACTTCTTGAATCAACTGAACAAGTCGGAATATCGAGCCAACCGCTAACATGTGGCTTTTATTTAGTTAGTACATTGTTTCATATAGTTAAAATTCATACAAAGATCAATCCCAAATCATTCATCAAGGTTAGAAGAGAGTGGCTACTACTCTTTTTCTATCCATCTAATTTATATTCCATTTGGGCATATGCATGGGTCCATTGAGTACTAGCAAATTGGTTCTTTGCGTCTCTACAAAGGCTTTAGAGCTCCACCTTTTTGCAAAAGCCCCTACTGGTGAGTGAGTGAGAGAGAGAGAGAGAGAGAGGGAGGAGGAGAGCACAAATGAAACATGAGACAAGCCATGTGAGGCCTCTACCTATAAAATGGAAAGTCAAACAATGGAATCTTTGGAATTAGGTCCTCTCCTTTTCTCTCATGATGATGGCGACCCCCACCCACTACACTGAGAGATTGAGTCACTCACTCTAGCTACTTGTCTCACATCTTCTGAATTCACTTCAAGCGAGACACAATAACAAAGTTTGGAGGTTATGTGGGTGGGTGCACCATGGAACCTACCCACAACTCTTTCTCCCTTGATGGTAAGGCCCAAAGGGCTCCCCACTTTCTCAACTCTTTCCTGCCTTTTTGGCTGCAATTCTATCTTTGCACACATCCATGCATGGTTTGTGTCTTTTGCAGCTGAGTAGCTGGCTACAGGAAACCAACCCTTATATTATTCTCTTCCAAAATGATAGCCAACTTGGGCCACTTGGTTTGAAACTTTGTAAAGTGTGGGTACTTTCGAGTTTTGGTTATACATTTGCAAATTGTATTTTTTATTGCTTTTAAGCCTGTGTCTGAAATTCCTGTGCAGCCTGTGACATTTTATCTTTTTTTTTCGTATCTAGAACTCTACTTGAATTAAAAGATGAATTTTTTTTTCGAGAGAGAGCCATGCTTTATTGTTGCAAAGCCTCGCTAACAAATAAGCTGATCGAGCTATCAAGAAATATTTTATGGAGTTTGGAGATTTACGCAAGGAAATTAAATTATATTAAAGACAGAAATTAGAATTTTACAATTTAAAATATATATTTTGTTTGTCATAGGTAAAAGGTAAAAAGTTTGTGATTAGATTTAGAGAGGTCTCTTGTTTAATTTAAAATTGCCATGGAGATATGTATCTAGAAATAAAATTTATTTTATTTAATGCTAGAAAAAATTATTTTCAGGTGTAAATAGAGAAAAATGTGTTATTTCGAAACTGCATATGCATGAGAAAAATAAGTGAAAGTATTCGATAATAGGCTTTTAAAGATGAATTAAATGTACAGAATTTTTGGAGGTTTCTGGTGAAAAAGGAGAGACAGGTCGAGAGAAATGCATATGATTCATGGGTGAGAATGGGCGAGGCCTGGGCCGGATTCATATAAGCCCAAGTTCGGTCTCCCTTTTACCTTGAGGGCGGGCCTGACCATTTACTCACCGGCCTTAAAAATCCAAGTCTAATGGCCCAAGCCCATTTCTAAACTAAATAACCAGACTTGGGTATAATATATATATTTGTTTAAATTAATCAAGTGAAGAATATATTAACAAAATGAGTGAAAAGATCAATATTCATATATTATAAATAAATTAGTAATTGTGTTAAGGAGTAAAAACTTGTTTGCTATTGCAAAACTATACTTTCTTTTACTTTTATAAGAATATAGAAACATTTGTCCAATAATATGACAGTAAGAACTTCGCTACCTTATGGAATCTAACATACGTGACAGGACTGGTAATGTAAATATCTATATTTTTTGTATAAATCTATTGAAGTTTAAGGTTAAAATCTCATAAGCATGAATCTCGTTTAGGCCTTCAGACCACACACCTAATTAAAAATTTCACCAAAAGTGATTGGCCCAAGCCTGATTTT
Organism: Agave tequilana; assembly: GCA_038442645.1. Classification (NCBI taxonomy): domain Eukaryota; kingdom Viridiplantae; phylum Streptophyta; class Magnoliopsida; order Asparagales; family Asparagaceae; genus Agave; species Agave tequilana. Next base: position 117,904 of record JAVJIF010032473.1, on the reverse strand, counting down.
AGATAATAGATATTTGGGCCAAGTGGCCAAAGGCTTGGTGCAATTACTGGTCCTAATAAATTTCTATATTTTTATTTCGTTGTAGAATTCTTTTTTATAATAATAGGCATTTGTATTGTGTGAGTTTGACTGTATCCCCCCCCCCCCCCCCCCCCCCCCCCCCGAATTAAGGCAGTAGCCCGATCTTTGAACATGAGACTTCTCATTTCTCAACGCAATTCTTCAACCTTTGAGTCTGGTCTTAGTGATGAGTTTGACTGCATTTAATATTAAGAGTAAGAGAGATGGGGCATCCTTGTACTTCCTCGTAATAATGTAATAATGTTATGTTAGTTTGGTCGTAAATATCGTAAAAGTTCGTAATTCGTAAATGACTTACAACTCAATTACAACTATGGCGTTTGGTTGGACCGTAATTCGTAAAAGACTTACGCAACTCAACTACCACTCACCTGCAACCCAATTACCACTCACTTACAGCTTACTTACAGCTAATTTTATTGTCATGAAAATTTGTATTATTTTTAATGTTAATATTATTTTTTTAATATTTAACATTTTTAGTATTTATTTGTAATATTAAAACTTTTTAAATTACCAAATAGTTAATTTTTTGCTCAAGTTTTTAACTTATGACTTACACATTACGACAATTAAACACTGTAAAATATAATACAGTTTCTCATTTACAACTTTATATTGCCAATCAAATACTGTAAAACTTACGTACATATAACTCATTTTTAACTATAAAATTTTTTTATCAATTACGACTTACAAATTACGACCAATTACGACAACCAAAGATTAGTTCACTGCTCCTCTGTCAGACCTGTGGATGACATGTTAAAAAGTTGAATCATATAAAGATCAATATCTTTTGTGCTTGCGCCTTGATCGTTTTTGCCTAATTTTCAAATTCGGCAGACACCAACATTTCATGTTAGCTAACTTTCATTTTGTATACACCATAAATGATAGCAAAATAAGCTCGGTTGGTAGCTTTGTATTATTTCTAGAGTGAAGTGATTTGACTAAAGTAAGCAATAGAAGAAAAAAAAATTAGCTGCTTGAAAAGCAAACAGGATTAAATAGGCATCTTCTCTTTTACTCTTCCATTGGAAACAAAGTTTAAGTTGGTTGTCAAGTGAAATCATCCTCATCACTTCAAATTTCTAAGCAAGCAAGCTCATCTTTATTGGTAGTCCTGAGCACCCATCTTCTCTACAGTTAATTTTTGGAAATCTAACAACATAAACTCTTCATCCATTCCGGATGAATTTTATAACAAGAAAAAGAAAATCATCGGTACAACTTTGCTGATCACAATCAGACATCACATTCTTTAGAAAACCAGTAAACTTGCAATCTACTAGTAAATTGAGGCAATGCAGCAATATTGTTCTCACACCTGCTGCAGAGAAAGACATGAGGAACTTCATCTTCATCCTCCACAATCCCCGCACACCTTGTGTGTTGCCATATCTCACAGATGTCACAGCAGACCATCTGCTCGCCATCGTCCTCCTTCGCGCCGCAATGGCAATCCACAACTCTTCCTCCTTCACAAATCTCCTGTTCATTCTCATCGAGTACCCTCCCTTCAATCACTACTACTCTAGTACCACTAGGCTCAATCACTCCAGCAATGAAATCAGCGTCTTTGGCATTGACACCAACCACTGACTCTGCAATGAAGCTCTTCAGCCCCAAGTACAAGTCCCTGAATGTCTTCTCTATTTCTCTCTTCAGGTCACCAACTGTTGCATTGGGCTCCAGCACCACCACCTCATATGGTGGCAATTCCCTCTCTGGATCACTTGAAAGTCGAACCGTGCACATTAGCCCCGATTCGCTGTCTCGCGATGGCCCTCCATTATAGTCCTTCACAAGGTGTTTGGCGTTGAGAATCGCCCTGACAGCCATTGGAAGCCCCCCAAAAACCCCATTGACAACCATTGTGCTCTGAGCTCTAAGTATGTGCTTGTAGAGGTAAAACATGTCCCTCATGAGCTGCAACCTAGTGATCTGAAACCGAACAAGACCCAACTGCTCGAAACCAGGGAACACGGTCGAGACATCCTGCAAGCAATACTCCAGAACTTTGGTTATTGGATTCACCACTCGGCGAACAATGTAGTTGCCAACAATGTGGTTGCTGAGAGACTTGAGCACGTAGTCGAGTAAACCAGTGTCACCAATGTAGGCCCTTGCGGCATCCCTAACCTCTTGCCGTGTGACCCAGCGACATTCGTTCTTCTTCAGGGCGGCTACGATGACCTGAGTCGCCATCTCAACCCGTTTGATGGACCACCGGCATGTTGGTTCGGTGATGATGCCGTGGTAGTCCAATGCGGTGGGGAGTTCAAGGGGAGACGGTGGTTCAATTCGATCATGTATCGGATTAGGTCGGATAAAGTCAGTAGATTGTGGCCGCTGGCGGTTTGGTACTTGGTGATGATCATGGGGATTTCGCGGCCAATGCAGGCGAAATGGGGGATGAGGAGGAAGAGGGGGAGAGTACGAAGGGACTCGAGGGAAGTTTGGTACATTTGGTGAGTGACGCCGAAGCTTCCATGGCTGAACTTGTAGCCCCAGTGACTGAACCAGGGCTGAGCGTAGGCTAGTCCATGCATCAACCTCAGTTCCATGCTCCCCTTTTTTGCTGCATCAGTTATGCTCACTTTCCTTGTATTTATGCAATGAAATTAACATCAAATTTAGCTCGCATCAGAGATTATTGACACATAAATGAATTAAAATCATGCCAAAATTGATATATGTACATGTTGCCTTTCCTTTGTGAAATTTAACTAGTTTTTTCTTCTTCATTGCAAGTGCTTATAGGAAAACTTTTAGAAAGGAGGCAATGAATTTTCTCAGTAAAATCATTTGGTTCGACTCGTTAACGGTCAGGCCTTGATTGAAACCCCAGTTTCGGTTCGACCCGTTAACTGTCCATGATTCAAATGTAAATCCCTAAAAAAAAATCTATTTTTTGAAGATGACTGATTACCTCACTTGCAGTGCAGTGCAAATCCTATCCCACAAGTCCAAAATTTTGTGTCCAGAAATGAAGTCAGAGCCTCCTTCAATGCCATTGACAGCAACAAGGTGCCCATAGCCATTGCAGTGCATGACTCCATGCATCAGGTACTGGCCCTGTGAGCATTCTTCCATCACTTTTGAGCCCATTGCTGCTGCTTTCTTGCCATTGAGCTCACTGCTCAGTGTCTCAATCTCAGGTTTGGTTCCTTTGGATGGCAGCACGAAGTGAAACCTCTTGTTGCAGATCAAGTTGTGTCCCCAACCTATGATCAGTTAAGTGAAACATATTTTATCTTTAATTTTATGATGCTATACTAGTTGCAAGGTTTGTATATAATTTGAAGAACAAAGTAGATTTTCGATATTGTCAAAATATAAAAGTTTTCTGGAATTTTTCCTATGTTCCACTTCGTACATGAAATACAATAAGAGATAAAATGAAACTTAATTACTTTTTTGATGGGAAAAAAAATAATTATTGACAATATTCTTATAATTTTCTTGACTTTTAAGATAATTACTATCAAGACATAATAACTTGATGTCAATATTGTTGTGCTAGTTTCTCAAGTAAGATTTCTAATCAGTGACCAACACAGAAAATACTTTGATTTCAAAGGAAAATCAGCTGAAGGCAAGCAAGTAAAGGTCAAGAATACTAAATAAAATCATATAAAAAAATGCTTAATTGCTCTATATTTATTGCATATATCATCTATGATGTGAGGCTTCAAGAGTATATAAAACACCACAATGGCAACTACTCCAAGTAAACAGTAATCAACAATTTCTGATAGATGAATAAATTGAACTGTGATATATATTCATCGATGGTTATTAATTTATAAATTTTAGTAGTTTTATTCTCTAAGTAATTAAAAGTTTCTGAACCAAAATTCTTTGAATCATTCACAGTGAAATTACTGTCGAATACAGAACTTTTTATACTTAGGTGCATATAACAGTAACTACTGTACCAACGGATCGACAACAATAGCAGCGGCGGTAGAGCGACGTTCCCACAGCCTCTTCGGCAACAAACAGTCTCACACAAGTAGAAGGATAGTGATGGAGCTCCAGCTGAAACGACCAGCACTGCGTTCCTGCATGAACTGCTGCAGCCTCTGGATGGCCGAACGCGACAAGCGCTCTGACGTTCTCTTGGAAGGAGCCTGCAGTGAAGAGAATTGGCTGTCCCGGTTCGCAAAAGGTCTCGAATCGAAACATCTTCTCCCCTGACGTCTTCCTCTTCCTCGAGCCCCCGGTGCTCATCCGAACCTTCTCCAAGGAGCCCAATCTCACAAACTCAGAGTGGTTGCAATGTGGTCAAGCTCTGAGCTAGCTATAACAGCATGCAGGCAAGCAAGCATGTGAGGGGAAAAAAATATTGATCACACAGTTAGTGCCTAGAATTAAAATTGAGGGAAAACCAAACATGCCGTGGTGATATGAAAATGGGTAATAGGGGTGACTTGCGTTCAGTGTGATCTAATTCTATACTCCATGAAGAAGCCCTTCTTTCGTTCATGCGTCAGTCGCCGGTGGTGAGAGAGGTTGTGGAGGCGCGTTAATACTACTACAAATTGTCTCTGATATATATAATTTCAAAGATGAAATGACATTCTAATTTGAAATTTGGAAGAAGTTTCTATTGAGAAAATGTCATACAGTTTCAAATTAGATTCCACTACGTATTACTGGCAGGCGATTAAAACGGGCAGAGTGGCCATTGAGGTCTAACAGTAGTAGATGAGTAAGATTGGGTTATTAAAAGACCATGCTTTTATATCGCACAACTCGCATAATTTCTCCACTGTTTCTAGAACTAGAACAACAGCAGAAACAAGAGGGGAGAAGTTATGAGTTCTCCTGAGCCCTTCGTCTTTTTTCTCCCTATCTTCTTCTTCTTCTTCATCGTCCAGTAGAGCTTCTTATTCTTCCCCTTGTGGCCGTCTTCACAACGATTCTCTCCACAATCTTCTGATCTATTTCTGCTGCCTTCTCTTCCTCCCTCCTCCACACCTACTCTCATTCCCTTCTTCTTTCTATTTTTTCTTCTCCTCCTGCTTTTTTTGTTATCCGTGTGGCTTGTGATTTGTATTGAGGACCCTCCCTTTCACTGCTACCTCACCAATCTCCTTTTCCTCATCGTGCTCTTCAACCATTTGGTGAAAATCCCCACTCAGATCCTTCTTTCTTGAGCTGTCTTCGGCCATGGCTGTTGGTGGCCTTTCATGGGGACCTGCGGGGTCTTCTTCTCCTTCGTTGGGGCGGCAAGGAGACTCATGTGTAGTGAGGCACTGGACGGCGGGAAGAGGAGGAAGGTGGGCGGCGAGAAAGAAACCGGGGCAGGGGATGTTGGACATGGCTGTGCGCGACTGGAGGAGTTCCACATGTCATCAATGCAGTCTCCTTGGTCACTGGAAGGCGAATTGCACAACAGAGGTCATTTGCTTTGATTGTTGGCGGCCTGGGCACGTTGCGGTGGGTTGTCCTTCACGGGCGGCGGCGAGAAAGACAAGGGAGGTTTGCAGGGGCTCGATGAGCGAGTGAGCCGTTGGGGAGAGACGGGCCTCCTCAGGGGAGGTGTAGAGAGAGAGGGCAAAAACAAACGTGGATAGAGTTTTTTAAGTCTATGTCAGAAGTTCGATCGATCGTGCGATCGACTGACTTGCACAAGAATTGAAATCGGTCAACCGAATAGTCGACTAATATTGCATGAGGAAGAAGACCCCATTGGTCTGTCAACCGACATTTCTATTAAGTCCTGTACTTTGCGTAGTCAACGAGCAGTCGATCGCGTACTTGGATCGATCGACCGGGCGGTCGACCTACAGTCGGGTCAGAGCTGTTTCTGGACCTGGCCTGAAGCTGATTTCGGGAGTTCTTCTTCTCTCTATAAATAGAGGATGCGAACCTATTTTAGAATTTGACGATTTCTGAGTGAAGTTCTTAAGAGAATCATTATAATCCTCTTGTAAATCTTGTGTAAATCATCAATAGATCCCTCTCTTTTGTCTCGGGGACATAGGCATCTAGTCAAACCTCGTAAATCTCTGTCTCCCTCTCTCTTTGTGTATTGTTTGTGCTTTAGGGTTGTGTTCTTTGATTAGTATAGACCTCAACAAGTGGTATCATAGCTCTAGGCAATGCTTGGGCTTGTTTGGCGGAGTGTATCTTGATTGGAGCTTGGATCCTGTGGATATGAGACTTTGGAGGGATAAAAAGCAGATTTTTACAATATTGGATCTCATCTTCAATCTTTTAGTAGAGAGATCAATTAGAAACTCTTTTTAGGGTTTCAATTGGAGGTAAAAATCTGAACTTTATCAATTATAGTTTCATTCTATAGTTATTCTGTTTAAGAACATTGGGGAAATGGTCAGAGAAACATCCGGTGGGAATGATTATTTTGTAGTAAAGAACATTCTGTTGGCCCAATGGCCTTCCACTCTAGTTTTGATGATGATCAACACTCATGTAGTTATGTTTACTAATATTCTTGTGTTTCTAAGTTTCAGATCATTAACAGGATATTAGGTTGGTGATTAGCTTCAACAAGATGATTAGAAGCTATTCATGATGATTCCGGTGCCAAAGCTTAAAGATCATACCTTTGCACTTGGAGAATCACGGAGTTTGGACCGAGTCTACTTGAAGATGAAGATCGTCAAGAAGACTTAGGTATCTAGTTTAGAGTTTGTGTTTTAGATCCATATTTGTAAAGCTTAGTTTAGTTGATATGCTCAAGTGCACAAAACACACACGTTTTATGATTTGATATTTGGTTTTTATGAATAGTTGATCAAAACAAGTTTACATATGTTATATGTATAGTAGATGTTTTCTATTTATACATACATGCTTTAAACTTGCTAGACAAACTTATTTTGACTATCCTATTCATGCTTTGGAAAATTCTAGTTTGATAAAATATAAGTTTTGTTTTTGATAAAATTGGCAAGACACAAAAATGAATTGATATGATTGATATATGTCTTGAAATTTTTATCACAAGTTTGGTTATCAAAGTAAAATGATAAAACAAGTTTTAGAAAAATATATTTTTAGAAAAACAGTTTTTATTGTGATTAAAACTATTTTTTAGATTTACTGTGAATTTATGAGATTTTTATTGAGTGAAAAGACCTATTTTCAAATCCCGTATCTGTGCAGTTCTGCACTGTGCCTGCCAGGCCAGTTCGGTCGACCGGACCGGTCGACCGCACCAAGTGGCCAGTCGACCGGGTCGGTCGACCGATGTGCACAGACGTGCACGCTGGCTACACATTGTAGTCGGTCGACCGGACCGGTCGACCGAGTTGAGAGTTCAACTCTCAGGATGTTTCGGTCGACCGGGCCGGTCGACCGCTAGTGCCCAACGGTCACTTTTCTAACCGTTGGCGGTCGACCGGGCCGGTCGACCGACGCCTGTCAGAGCTGCCAGCTCAGCTCTAACGGCTAGTTTTCTGTTTGGCCTATATAAACTCCATCTCTTTGGGGATTTTGGCCAAGTTTTTTAAGGAGAAAAATTTCTGATTTCTAGAGGTTTTAAAACAAGTTTTCAAAAGTGTTTGGGGCTTTAATTCTTCAATCTTTATTGTTTTAGGTTTTTGGAAAAATCAAAGAAATGAATATTTTGGGAGATTTGTCTTGGTTTTCATTCTATATCTTTTGGAAGGATTTTCCCAAGTGATTTTCTTTGTTGCTAGTTTTCCAAACACCTAGTTTTCCACACTTGAGCTATCTTCTATCCTAGACTATTAGGATCTTGTTTTTGTGGAAAAAGAAAAGAGAAAAAGAAAGAGAAGTGTTTGAGGTTGTTTGTTGTAAACCTCTTTGTTGTAAACACCCTTTTATTTGTGAATCCCTCTTCGGTAGAGGTGATCGGGTGATTGAGTTGTATCCCTCAAGTGTGAGGTGATAGTGTTGGTTGTGAGCCTCTTCGGTAGAGGTGTTGTGGATTGTGGTTGTTGTAGCCTCGGTGGCTTTGTAAGTTGAGAGAGGAGTTAGGTACTCCTTATAGTGGATTGAGAAATGCTACACGGTGGTGTAGGCGGGGATGTAGAGCAAGGTGCTCGAACCTCGAAACAAATCTTGGTGTTTGCGTTTTGATCCATTGTCTCTCTAACTCTCTCTCTTTACATTTGTGCAAAGCATCATACTTTCATAGCATTCATATTATATACATTGCTTGTGTTGCCTTGCATCTTTCATATTGTAATTTATCCTTGATTGCTTGGCTTGATTGTGTGTGCACATATTTCATATTGCTTGGATTGCTTGTGTGTGTGTGCCTAACTTGTACTCATCCAACAAGAGCTTCACATAGCGCCTCAATCCATTTCAAGGGGAATCAAGGGGAGTTAGTCCAGAGCCTCGCAAGGGGAATTCGGCTACACTTGTTGTATTGTATTAGTTTGTGCATAATTTGCATTAGCTTCCGCATTTAGCGCACTTAGTTTGCATTGAGTTTCTTAGATTAGCAATTACACCTATTCACCCCCCCTCTAGGTGTTTTTCAATTGGTATCAGAGCTAGTGCTCCTGATACTTAGGCTTAACATCCTAGGAGTGATCCATTTGCTTGCTAATCTCATTTGCATTTGTTTGTTTGCACATTCATATATAGTTTACCATGGACTTCATGACCCCTCCTAGCTTTGACCCTTCCAACATTGATGTTTGGAAGTATAGGATGTCCATGTACCTAAGACCCTAGGTTTGCATGTTTTCCTTGCCGCCACCAAGAGATGTTATCTTGGTGATAGCAATCATATAGGGGCCAATGCACAAGCCCTAGAGGCTATTAGAAGCACACTTCCTAAAGATTATCCTTTATGTGTTTCTAATCTTGATTCCGCTTTTGCAGTGTGGAACAAGTTGACAACAACCACCACCTCCAAGCTTAAATTGCCAATCCAAGAAGAGGAATCTAGCGGAGAATCCGAGCCACAACAATGCTATATGGTCCAAGGGAATGACTCCCTTGAGGTACATTCGGAATCTCAACTAGATAGTAATGATTGTGCCAGTTCTTCAAATGATTATGTTGATCCTCATGCTTTGAATGAAGAACTTTCCATTGTTTGTGAAAAATTGATAGAAAAATATAATTTGTTGAAAAAGAAGAGTCTAGGAATTGAACAAGAAAATAAGAGTTTGCATGCTAGACTTACCAATATTTTGCAAGAGAAGGTTGAGGTCTATAATGAAAGGGATTCATTAAAATCTCAACTTGATCTTGCACTTAAAGAAAATAACTTTTTGAAAAATAAAAATGATTGCCATGTTCTTTTGAAGAAAAATGAAAACTTGTCTTCAAGAGTTGATTTTGTTTTAAAAGAAAATGATTCTTTGAAAATTAAGATTGCTTCAATTTTTAAGATTTGGATGCATGTTTAAAGAAAAATGAATTTTTACAAAATAAGATTGATGCACATGTTTGCCATGCTAGTGTAGCTTCTTCATCTAGTCTACCTAATGCATGTACCTCTTCTTCTAGGATTAATGATGATATTTGTATGCTAAAGAAGAGAGTAGATTGTTTGGGCTCCACTATGAGCCAATATGCCATGAACCACACTCGCTTGGAATCCTTGGTTCGAAAGAAACAAGTTCCAACTTTTATGCATGCACACCCATCACGGCATACACATGCTTCACACGGACACCATCACACGTATGCTCATGTGTACACATGTACACATTGCGGCCGAAAAGGCCATCTTGCTAAATTTTACTATGATCGTTTACATGTTGAGAATTTAGCAAAGAAATTTGTTTGGGTTAGAAATGAGACTAACCCCCATGGACCCAAAAGAGTATGGGTACCAAAGACCACCCCTCCTATTATTTTGATGTAGGTGTGGGCTCTCACATGACGTGAGAGTGATGACACCTTGGAGTGGATGCGTTCCGGACTTCATGGAAATCAAATTGGATGCATCACTTTCAAGGGAAGATTTGGTGGAGATGACCACCATGTTTTGGAGATAAGGAGAGTTGCTTCTTCGGTTTTGGTAACAATCCTTTACTCCCATTTATTGTTTACATGCTTTCCATGTTTTAATGTTACTAGCATATTTTTGATGTCTATGGATTAGTATGTTCATTCCATGTTTATTAGATCCTTGACATACATGAATAGTATTTGAGACACATATGCTTATATGAACCCATATTTAGTGTTCTCACTTTTGTTTAAGCTATAATGTACATCATGAATCTAATACATGTGAATTTACATAGTAATCATGTTTTAGTTTTATCATGATGATTTTTATATTGTGTTTTGATGCTTCATGTTAAGGTTACTTGTTTAGATGTTAGTTTTCATTAAGACTAGGAATTATACTTGTACATATAGTGGGCCACAAATAAATCTATATATGTATGAGCTTGAACGCTTATTTGAACCCATTAGATGTGCTAGTATAGTCTAATTTTGATGATTCATACATTTCAAACTTGTATTCTATTTTGAATTTGTTTTATGATTGTGTGTTTCACTTCATGTATATGTTTGTATTGCCAAACTTTAAGATATACATGTATACCCCTTGAGTCATTTGCCTTTCATGCAAATCTATATTTGGACTCAATTGTGTTTAGGGATATGTATGTATACTTCATGTTTGACAATTCATACATATACCTTGAAATGAAATTTGTTGTGATGAAAATTTAGTTTTTCATGTTTTATGTATTTATGTTTAACTTCATGTATATGTCTATCTAGTTCAAACTAATCTTATACATATACATCTTTTTGAGCCACGTGCCTTCATGAATATACATTTAGTGGACTCGTTGAGTTTTGGATATGTATGTATATTTTAGCTTGTATTAGACATACATATGCCTTGAAGATTAAATAAGGAGTTTTATATGATTTTTCATGTTTTTGATGGAATTATGTTTTAAGGAATAATTGAGCTTAATGAAATATTTTTCATGATTATGATCTTCACATATTATTTGTACACTCATATCTATTGCTCATGTTTTGTTTCTCATGAGTTATGCTTTATTGGTTAGAGTGATGATTATCATGTGAATTTCAATTTTGTTTTATTCCTTGCTTGAAGGATTTCGTGCTAGTTAACAAGTTTTCCATTTAACTAGTTGCGGTGTTCTTCATTTTGGTAGTGATTTTCAAACAAAACTACATTTTCAAATCTATCTTTGAAAACCCCTACCTTCCAAGGGCGGTAGGATGGGAGATCATGTTCATGTATGCCCTAAATTGAAAATCTTTAAAACTTGAATTATGATTGGGTGGTAGATAATATGATGTATACACTTGAACTTATTGTTATGTCAATTGGTATCATTGAACTCTTTCAATTGGTATCATTTTGACCTTTTGTATACTCATATGTTTATTATGTATGTATGTATGCTTTAAATTCCAAGTATATCAATTTCTATTGGTATCTATCTTTCATACATATATATGTTTGTGTTTATGCTAGTGCTTGAGTCTCAATTTTGTTTAAATTGATTACTTTTAAATTGTTATCAAGACTATGCATGTCTTTAGTTTGTTTTTCATAAAGGGGGAGAAAATTTGATTTTGTATTTCAATTGGTATTTGTACTCCCACTCTTTATGATTAAAAGTTGTTATTTTGAACATATGATATCAACATCAAATTTGTTTATATATTTTCAAAATGAAATATATTCTTACAATTGGTATCAAAATTTGTGTTTAGACATTCAAAATTTGTTATGTTGTTTTACAATTGGTAATTTGTTATGTTTAATTACAATTGGTATTTTCAAAATTTTGTTTAAAGAAAATATTCAAAGTTTTGATTTGTATTTCCTATATGCAAGGAGAGCTTAACATCTCTCTTACATATAGATTCATGTTGAGTATATTATAAATTGAGGAGCTTGACAACTCTTCTTTATATGATATACGTGTGTAGGGGGAGCTTCACATCTCCTCTTATGCATTACATAATATGTGTTATGTGAATTGGGGCTTGTCATCCCTTCTTCATGTAATGCATATGTGTAGGGAAGCTAACTTAGCGTCTTCCTCTTCATAAATGTATATAGCATGTAACATATATTGATTCTTGTTTATTGGTATCAAGATGCTTCATTGACATATTTTTAATTGATATCATGTTTGTAGTCACCCCTTATTGACTTTGTTTTTTGTTTTAGACAAAAAGGGGGAGAACATTGTTTGCATTGTTTTGATTGTTTACCCCTTTGTTGATGATTGACAAAAAGGGGGAGAAGTATTTGAGTTTTATATGCATGCTTATGTTTTATATGCATATATTATGTTTTAATCTCAAGAATATTAAGTTTAATTGATATATAGAGTTTTATATGCATGCTTATGTTTTATATGCATATATTATGTTTTAATCTCAAGAATATTAAGTTTAATTGATATATAGAGTTTTATATGCATGCTTATGTTTTATATGCATATATTATGTTTTAATCTCAAGAATATTAAGTTTAATTGATATATAGAGTTTGCTTTGTAATTAGTATCTAGAGCTTATTTTGTTTTGAATATTCCATTTGATATCTAGAACCATTTATTGTTTATGCATATACATGTTTCATATTTAATATTCATTGCATATATTTATTGTTTATCCCTATGCATGAGTTAAGGGGGAGCTTCTTTGAAGCTTAACTTTAATCCATGCATATATAACTCCATGAGTTTTGTCATCATCAAAAAGGGGGAGATTGTTGGCCCAATGGCCTTCCACTCTAGTTTTGATGATGATCAACACTCATGTAGTTATGTTTACTAATATTCTTGTGTTTCTAAGTTTCAGATCATTAACAGGATATTAGGTTGGTGATTAGCTTCAACAAGATGATTAGAAGCTATTCATGATGATTCCGGTGCCAAAGCTTAAAGATCATACCTTTGCACTTGGAGAATCACGGAGTTTGGACCGAGTCTACTTGAAGATGAAGATCGTCAAGAAGACTTAGGTATCTAGTTTAGAGTTTGTGTTTTAGATCCATATTTGTAAAGCTTAGTTTAGTTGATATGCTCAAGTGCACAAAACACACACGTTTTATGATTTGATATTTGGTTTTTATGAATAGTTGATCAAAACAAGTTTACATATGTTATATGTATAGTAGATGTTTTCTATTTATACATACATGCTTTAAACTTGCTAGACAAACTTATTTTGACTATCCTATTCATGCTTTGGAAAATTCTAGTTTGATAAAATATAAGTTTTGTTTTTGATAAAATTGGCAAGACACAAAAATGAATTGATATGATTGATATATGTCTTGAAATTTTATCACAAGTTTGGTTATCAAAGTAAAATGATAAAACAAGTTTTAAAAAACATATTTTTAGAAAAACAGTTTTTATTGTGATTAAAAACTATTTTTAGATTTACTGTGAATTTATGGGATTTTTATTGAGTGAAAAGACCTATTTTCAAATCCCGTATCTGTGCAGTTCTGCACTGTGCCTGCCAGGCCAGTTCGGTCGACCGGACCGGTCGACCGCACCAAGTGGCCGGTCGACCGATGTGCACAGACGTGCACGCTGGCTACACATTGTAGTCGGTCGACCGGACCGGTCGACCGAGTTGAGAGTTCAACTCTCAGGATGTTTCGGTCGACCGGGCCGGTCGACCGCTAGTGCCCAACGGTCACTTTTCTGACCGTTGGCGGTCGACCGGGCCGGTCGACCGACGCCTGTCAGAGCTGCCAGCTCAGCTCTAACGGCTAGTTTTCTGTTTGGCCTATATAAACTCCATCTCTTTGGGGATTTTGGCCAAGTTTTTTAAGGAGAAAAATTTCTGGTTTCTAGAGGTTTTAAAACAAGTTTTCAAAAGTGTTTGGGGCTTTAATTCTTCAATCTTTATTGTTTTAGGTTTTTGGAAAAATCAAAGAAAAGAATATTTGGGAGATTTGTCTTGGTTTTCATTCTATATCTTTTGGAAGGATTTTCCCAAGTGATTTTCTTTGTTGCTAGTTTTCCAAACACCTAGTTTTCCACACTTGAGCTATCTTCTATCCTAGACTATTAGGATCTTGTTTTTGTGGAAAAAGAAAAGAGAAAAAGAAAGAGAAGTGTTTGAGGTTGTTTGTTGTAAACCTCTTTGTTGTAAACACCCTTTTATTTGTGAATCCTCTTCGGTAGAGGTGATCGGGTGATTGAGTTGTATCCCTCAAGTGTGAGGTGATAGTGTTGGTTGTGAGCCTCTTCGGTAGAGGTGTTGTGGATTGTGGTTGTTGTAGCCTCGGTGGCTTTGTAAGTTGAGAGAGGAGTTAGGTACTCCTTATAGTGGATTGGGAAATCCTACACGGTGGTGTAGGCGGGGATGTAGAGCAAGGTGCTCGAACCTCGAAACAAATCTTGATGTTTGCGTTTTGATCCATTGTCTCTCTAACTCTCTCTCTTTACATTTGTGCAAAGCATCATACTTTCATAGCATTCATATTATATACATTGCTTGTGTTGCCTTGCATCTTTCATATTGTAATTTATCCTTGATTGCTTGGCTTGATTGTGTGTGCACATATTTCATATTGCTTGGATTGCTTGTGTGTGTGTGCCTAACTTGTACTCATCCAACAAGAGCTTCACATAGCGCCTCAACCCATTTCAAGGGGAATCAAGGGGAGTTAGTCCAGAGCCTCGCAAGGGGAATTCGGCTACACTTGTTGTATTGTATTAGTTTGTGCATAATTTGCATTAGCTTCCGCATTTAGCGCACTTAGTTTGCATTGATTTTCTTAGATTAGCAATTACACCTATTCACCCCCCCTCTAGGTGTTTTTCACATTCTGTTCATTATATAAAGATAGATGTGGTGAAGTTTGATGGCGCAAATAATTTTTGGTTGTGCAGATGCGAGGTACTGGATGCGCTGAATGCGCAGAATTAGGAGGATACTCTTGAAATTCAAAAAAGACCTACAAAAGTAGAATAGAAGTTTTGGAAGAAGATGAATCAGACGGCACGATGTCATTTGATCTTGCTTAACACAGAATCTAAAGTACGATGTGATAAACGAGACTTCTGCGAAGAAGATTTGGGAAACTCCCTCGAGCAAGTACTTGACGAAGAGCATTGAGAACCGCTTGCATTGGAAGAGGAGACTTTGCCATTTCCAATTGAAGAGAAAAACCTCCATTAGTAAACACATCAACATCTATACGAAGCTTCTCGCAGATTTGACAAAATTGAATGTAGTTATCGATGATGAAGATAAGGCGTTGATATTGTTGAGTTCTCTCGCGGATGAGGGATACCAGATCTTTGTGCTTACATTGATCAATAGGATAGCATCCCTTAGCTATAAGGAAGTGACCACTGCTCATGTGAATCTCGAACTGAGGAGAAAGAACAAGGAGTATTCTACCAATAACACATCAGCAGAGGTATTGACCGCGAAAGAAAGTACCCCAAACTGGAGAAGAGAAAATTACCAGAAATCTAATTAGAAGCCCATGGTTGGTAATCGCTAATTGGAAAAGGATCAATGTGCCTTCTGTAATGAGAAAAGACACTGAAAAAGTGATCGTCCAAAGCTTAATAAGTCGAAGAAGGAGCCACGATCAGTGGCCAATGTCGTGAAGATGGATGGTAATGATTCTGACTCTTCTTATTTCTCATTTCTATTACACCATCACGTTGTCATTCAGATGCGTTTGAGTGGGCATTGGATATGGACTCTACCCACCACATTTATCCTAGAAGAGAGTTGTTTGCTAGTTTTGAAGAGCTGGATGGTGGTTGATGTCCATGGAGAAAATCACACATGCCAGTTGGTTGGTAAGGATACAGTTCGTATCAGGATGGATGATGGGACATTGAGAGAGTTGAATGAGGTGAGATATATTCCTCGTATGACGAAGAACTTAATCTCCGTTGGAGCTTTGGAAGCGGAGGGTCTTCGAGGGACTCTTGAAGAAGGCTTTCTCAAGATGTTTAGCGGCTCGTTGGTTGTTCTAAAAGGCATTAAACGCAACAACGTGTACTACTTGATGAGTAGTACATTTACTAGATTGGCGTCTTCAAGACAGTTGGATGGCAATTCTATCAGATCATGGCACAGTGAGCACGGACAAGTTGGCTTGAAGTCAGATCAAGCATTGAGAGGTGCATCAACTTGCCATTTGGAAGCAGGTGACAATAGTGTTATGGACAAGAAGTAGGTGAAATTCGACACCGATACTCCCCATTTGCATGGTGTTCATGATTGCGTTCACATGGATGTTTGGGGTCCTATCAAGAATGCATCACTTGTAGGCCATTGGTTCTTTGTCTCAATTGTAGATGATTACTCTAGGCATTGTTGGGTATACCTTATGAGATAGAGAGTTGAAGCCCTAGAGTTGGTGAAGTGAAAGAATCTAATGGAAAATCAGATAGGTTGGAATATCAAGGTGCTCCTGTATAATCATGTTGAGGAGTACAGAGATTTTTTCCTGCAATTTGGCCAGAACAATAATATTGAGACCCACTTTACAGATGAAAAATATGGTGTAACTAGAGAGGTGAACCGTGCCTTGCTGGAGAAGGTTCGATATTTGTTGTCTAATGTATCGTTGGACAAATTATTTTGGGCTGAGGCTATTTAGTATGCTAGTCATCTCTTGAATAGGCTACTGATGACTATGATAGGAAGTAAGACTCTTTTGGAGATTTGGTTAGGTGAAGCTGCTCGTGACCATGGTTCACTTAAAGTATTTGGTGTTGGCACTTACAAAAGATGAACTCCTAGATAACTTTTTAATTGGTCAGAACAATGTCTAACTTGTCAATACTTCTAAAAGATAAGTTGTAGAAAAGCTGACGACCAATTTGCTTAACGCACAGCTCACGCCCGTCCCAGATAAATAGGGCAGTCAACTAAACTCTACTAGTCCAGCCAAAAGACTAACAGGTCCCGCATTGCCTTTGAACAGGAATAGGCAAGCACAACAAAATCAGACTCTAGCTTTGCCCTAGTCAAAATACGTGGAAATTGAGTCGGCGATGAGAGTCGGCGACGTGTATACGTGAGGAGTACCCCACGTATACACGCTAAGCCTAAAGTAATCCGAACAAGCTATAAAAATCTACTAAAATGAATTATAAATACTGCAATATCCCATATAAGAATCCACACATGATAACATATGAATAAGGAATGGAGTAATAACTGATAGCAAAGTATAGAGGATCATAGAAACTACAGAATCAATAGGAATAAAAAGAAAGACAATATACCAGAGTGGATAGAGGAAAACTCCAACTCCTCGCAACATGTCCGGTCTCAATGAATACCTG
The DNA here is from genome assembly GCA_038442645.1 of Agave tequilana. NCBI lineage: Eukaryota > Viridiplantae > Streptophyta > Magnoliopsida > Asparagales > Asparagaceae > Agave > Agave tequilana. The sequence goes on along the minus strand of JAVJIF010032473.1, from coordinate 100,556 downwards.
ATCGATAACATGATGAAATCACCTAGAGGGGGGTGAATAGGTGACTAGCTAATCTAATGATGAATTAATGCGGAATTAAAACTATTTATGCAAACTAAAAATTCTTAAGTACAACACACCAAGTATAACCTAAGAGTGTAGCCGAATTTCCCGTGAAAGGCTCTGGACTATCTCCTCAAGATTCCTCTAGATAAGAGTTGAGGTGCCGCTTTGGCTCTCTTGGTTGTATACAAGTGTGCGCAAACAATCCCCAAGCATATAACAATATAAGCACAAATATATCAAGCAAGTAAAGATATGAGCAATAAGTATAAGTAAGATATAAAGACAAGTGAGAGATAGAGAGAGAGCAATCGCAAACACGGGAGATTTGTTTTGAGGTTCGAGCACACTTGCTCTACGTCCCCGCCTTCAACACTATGAAGGATTTTCTTCAAAATCGATCCCACCGAATCACTCGGTGTCGCAACACCTGCAAGCGCGTTCACACTAGAACTCCTTTGGACTCTCTAGTCCCTCTCTTGTTCCCGCAAGAACAAACACACACAAGCACGCAAGCTTGCCGAGGCCGCACCTCTACAATGAGCTTTCACTAGAACTCGAAACACCGCGAACCCGCAAGTCCGCCTCCTCGAAGTACAAAGTAGAACACTTTGGTGATCACAACACTTTGATCACCTAAAAATCCTCTCACAACAAAGATTCCTATAGGATTGATATAGCAATTGATAGCTCAAGTGAGAAAAACTTGGATTGATTTGATGGTGAAAAACTCAAAGAAAACTTCTTTTCAAAACACTCTTGAAAATCTCTCCTTTTGATATGACAATTTTGGCTCTTAAATAAGTGGAGATAAGCACTAAAAGATGTATCAAAAACTAGCTTAAAAACCCACTTGAAATCTTGTAGAAAACAGTCCATGGGAACCCCAATTTATAGGCTAACAAAAACTAGCCATTGGGGTCCAAATCAGCAGCTAACGCTGCTGTGGTCGACGTCCCGGTTGACCGCCAACGGTTAGTTTTCGACAGTTGGGATGGTCGGTCGACCGGCCGGTCGACCGCCTTCAGGGCAATGGCCCAGCGGTCGACCGCTCAGTCGACCGGGCATTTTCAGAGAGCAGACACTCTCTGGCGGTCGATCGTGCGGTCGACCGGCCCTAGCCGTTCACGTTTTGTGCACATCGGTGGACCGCCCGGTCGACCGACCTATGGCTCGGTCGACCGTGCGATCGACCGGCAGAAGGCCAAAAATAGTGTTTTGGGGATTTAAAAACTTGGCTTTTTATCTTTAATAAAATCCCATAAATTCTCTAAAAATCTACAAAAATATGTTCAGTGTTATACTTTGATATACAAACATGTTTGAGTAAAAATCAAAACTTGTTACAAACATTTTTAACTATTTTTGTGTTATGGAATTTTGGCTTTATACAAAATCCGTATTTTTCCAAATTGATTTTTCTAAAACTTCTTCAAATATAAAAACAAGATATTCTAAACACTTTTGAAGCTTAATGTGTATGGATATGATCCGCTACACATATATGATGGAATATCTATGTTTTTGACATTAAGCTCTAAAATAGTTTTGGTTAAAACATATGTATATATGAAACTCCAAAAATCAAAACGGTATTTTTCAAAATGAAAACTCTTTTATAAAAACTCATCTAAATCTTGTATGTAAGTGTATATAATACTTGAGCAATCCACCAACTAATCTATCCTTTACATTTTATCTAAAAATAAAATCTTAACAAAACAAACCTAGACACAAGTCTTCTTTCGAAGGTCTTCACTTGAAAATCTTCTTCTTCTTCTTGACTTGGTCCAAACCTTGATCCAATGAGCTAGACTCCTCTTGAGTACTTGATGTGGTCTTAATGCATAAGCTCTTGAATCAACATGTGCTAGCTCCAAAACTTGACTTGAAATCCTTTATTGAAGCTAAAGACCTACTAAGATCTTGATCACATATCTGAGACTAATTAAACACAAGATCATTAATATTATAACTATATGAGTTAATCATCGTCAAAACTAGAGTGATGGGTCTTTGGGTCAACAATCTCCCCATTTTTGATGATGACAAAACTCATGGAGTTATATATGCATGGATTAAAGTTAAGCTTCATAAAAGCTCCCCCTTAACTCATGCATAAAAATAAACACATAGATATAGCAATGAAGAGCATAAAACTAAACAAATATATATGCATAAACAGGGTGAGAGAAACATGCATACCAAAAACCTTCTCCCCCTTTTTGTTTAAACTATCAAAATTATTTTCCCTCATATCTTATTGTTTATTGTAAAATGCATAAACTCAATGTATGAAAAAGCTCAAATATGCATATATAAACTCAAACTTAAAATCTTTCTCCCCCTTTTTGATGATGATAAAACTCATGGAGTTATATATGCATGGATTAAAGTTAAGCTTCATAGAAACTCTCCCTTAACTCATGCATAACAATAAACACATAGATATAGCAATGAAGAGCATAAAACTAAACAAATATATATGCATAGACAGGGTGAGAGAAACATGCATACCAAAAATCTTCTCCCCCTTTTTATTTAAACTATCAAAATCATTTTCCCTCATGTCATATTGTTTATTGTAAAATGCATAAACTCAATATATGCAAAAACTCAAATATGTATATATAAACTCAAACTCAAAATCTTTCTCTTCCTTTTTGTCAATCATCAACAAAGGGGTAAAATAAAACAAATCAATAATAAGGATATATATGCAATATACATTCATGAAGAGGAAGACGCTAAGTTAGCTTCCATGCATACGTGCATTACATGAGAAGGGATGACAAGCCCTAACTCACATAACGCATAATATACAATGCATAAGTGGAGATGTGAAACTCCCCCTATACACGTGTATCACATAAAGAAGAGATGTCAACCTCCTCAATATAAGATACACTCAATATGAATCTAATATAGAAGAGATGTTAAGCTCCCCTTGCATATAGACAATACATATCAAAACATTCTTAACACAAATTTTGATAATTACTCAAGGTAATAAAACAAAATTTGAGATACCTTTGTAAATAAACAAAAAAATTTAAGATACCAATTGTAAATAAATAATACAAATTTTGAATAAACAATTGTAAATAAATAATACAAATTTTGAATTTTTCTTTAATCAACAAATCAATTTTAGATATCACAAGATTTTGATACCATATGAAATAGGAAATTTGTGATACCAATTGAAATTGAAACATTTGTACATTTTGATATCAATGAAAGAAAACATTTTATATTTTGATACCAATGAAATTTAAATTAATTTTGATACCAATTGAAATACATGGTAAATTTTTATACTAAATAGGTAAAACATATTGATACCAAATGAAATTTAAACCCAATTAAAAATTGAAACATATATGATACCAATTGAAGTATATTGTAAATTTTGGTATCAATAAAAACACCAAATGAAAATAATACATAAGCTTATTAAAGTATCAATTGAGATACCAATTGATATCAAGATTTAAATCAAGTTTAGCATAAACATACTTTGTACTTTAAACATATAAATATATTGTAAATCAAGTACAAACAAATCATATATATGTATGAAAAGAAAATACCAATAGAAATTGATATTATTTGAAATTTAAAGCATACATATATGAAAACAAAATATGAGTATACACAAAAATATCAATTATAATACCAATTGAAAATATGATGAGAAGCAAGTGTACAACTCATAAAATCCACCCATTTTATGCACATGATAAAAGATATTTAGTTTGAGCATACAAGGCATGGTCGCCCATCCATCCGCCCTTGTTGTGGTTTGTAGGGGTTTTCAAAAATAAGAGTTTGAAAATATTTTTATTGTAAAAATACTATCAAATGAAGGATAAATAACTAGTTAAAGTAATTTTTGAAAAATTAGTTAAAGATCCTTCAAATATGAAACCAAATCATATGTATATCATGAAACATACTAAATACATAGGAGTTGACACTCGAAATCTATAAAGCACAAAAGTTCTCATGAAAATAATGTCATGAGTAAACAAATGAAGTGTGAGTGAACAAGCAACATGTGAATAGTATTTTCATGAAACTAAGCAATAAAGCTCAAAACATCAAACATGTGACAATCATGAAAATTCATTTTTCATCTAAAAACAAACTTCTAGGTATATGTATGTTTTTATCTAAAACTAATAATATGCATACATATCTCAAATATAAAAAGAATCTATAATAGTATTTGCATGAAGGCAAGTGACTCAAGGGCATACATGTATATTTATTAGTTTTGAATAAAAATTACATATACATGAAGTAAAACATGCACAAAAATAGGCAAAACAAGTATAAATGAGGGAATCATAAAAATTAGGTTATACATGTGCATGTAGTGAGTACAAATGAACAATGAAGTGCACACATATAGGATCAAACATTGCTCACCACTTGTATAAGTATATACACAAGTTTTGATGAAAACTACATCTAAACAAGTATTTACCTCATAAAATATAAAACATGATTATTTTATCATAAAACTAAAACATGCTAAAAAATCATCAAATATAAAAGCATGTAAAGTAAATGGAGTTTAGAGATAGTTAGCAAAATACATGAACTACACTCCAAGTCTCCAAAACATGGTGGTCTTCCCACCAAAACATACTTGTAAGTGATGCATCAATTTGTAGTGTCCATCAAGCCTATGTATCCACCACCAAGGCACCAAGTCTCTCACGTCATGTGAGAGCCCACACTTATATCAAACATAAGAGGTGGGGATTTTGGTACCCATTTTCTTTTGGGTCCACGGAGGTTAGTCTTACTTAGAACCCAGATATTTTTATTAGCAAAATTAATGGAATTTATTCTATCATAATAAAATTTTGCTAAATGGCCTTTGCGGCCGCAATGTGTACATTTGTACACTCTAGAATGTACATGTGAATGAGTGTGATCATGGTGTGCAAAGTGTGCATATGTGTGATGTGGGTGATGTGTATGAACATGTGGAACTTGTTTCCTTTGAAACAAGATTTCCAATCTAAAATGGTTAAATGCACATTTGCTCAAAGTTGAGCTCAAACAATCTATTTTATTTTTTAAAAATTTAACTTCATTGTTATCAATAGTAGTAGCATGAAAAGCATGGTCAACAATCCTTTTTTTTTTAGAAACATATTCTTTTTCTTTTGAAATAATTTTTCTTTTCAAAGAGGTGTTTTCTTGCAAAGCGATTTCTTTTTCCTTTTTCACCAAAATAATTTTATCTTTCAAGGAAGTATTTCCTTCACAAAGATCATTCAATTTACAAGTCAAAGAAATATTCTCATTTTTCAAAGATTCGTTTTCTTTTGAAATGCATTCCAATTTATTTTGAAAAGAATCTTTTTCTTTTAACATGGAATCAAATTTATTTTTCAATTTCTTGTTATCCTTTTTAAGCAATTAATATTTTTCTAGAAGTTGTTGACAAAATGATTCAAGTTCATTATATGGCATATCAACAACCTCTTCTAACTCGGATTCGGAGTTTACCTCAAGGGGGTTTGTTGGTCCCGATATGATGCCAATTGTTGGACTTGCTCTGTTGGCACTTATGGATCTAAAATACGAAGTCAACACAAATACTAAATAAAGAAGAATTAAAGTTAAACAAATAAATAAACTTGATATAAAGGAAATCAAATCTCAGAAAAGTTTAGACAAACGCAAACACGAGAGATTTATCCTAGTTCGGTCCTCGTGACCTACATCCAGTCCTCAAGCCACCCGCTTGAGATTTTCCTTTATCCTTGATTTTATACACCTAAAATCACAACCATGCACACCACTTGACAAATCCCCTTTGCCAAATGTGTACACCTTCTCTTACAACCAAGAGAACACACCACCTTGTACAACTTGCTTCTACACCAAGAAGACCCTCTTGTACAATGATATCTTTGAGGATTACAACACTTCCTATAAGCCTTGGTACAATATGTGAACGTGGACAAGGTCTAGTATAGGAGAAACTTCAGAGAACTTCACTATAGAGTTGGAATTTGGTGAAGAACTGAAGTGGGAACAGTTTTCAGGATTGGCAGAATTTTTGATTAGAAAACTGAAGATTAGGATTGATATTTTTGCCTTAGATTAACAACCCTATTTATAGATGCACTCTAGGGTAAGTTAGGATAGTTATTAGGTGCAATTTGAATGTTCAAACGTTGAAGAACGTTGCAGAAAATACCAGAATACAAGAACTGTCCAACAGTCAGAAACTGCCTATAGTCGACTTGCCTTTTGAGTTAGTCAACTAGTCTAGGCAAATTTCCAAAGGTTAGTCGACTAGTATTGACTATAAGTCGACTAGGTCAAGATAAGCTCAAGTGACAGGTTTCTAGATAACTGAACCAAGTCGACTGCAACTTCTTTATAAGTCGACTAGGCCAGGGATTAGTCAACTAGGGGAAAGGGTTAGTTGACTACAAGGGTCTATTAGTCGACTAGGTTTTCTGTCAAGTCGACTAACAGGACAAACAGAGAGTTGGGTATCAAATTGAGACACAGGATTAGTCGACTAGGATTTGGTCAAGTCGACTACACTATGGGTTAGTCGACTATAAAGGGATATAAGTCGACTATAAGTCTAAGATATGTGTGTGTGCATCAAGGCTTTTGATATGCTATTTCATAATTACAAAACACATCATATCAACTCTCTTTGGGAAGTCTTGATCATGTAGAACTCTTGATATAGTCGTGTGATAGAGCTCCAAATAAAATGCTTCACAAATATTTTCATCAAAACAAGTTCCAACATTCTCCCCCTTTTTGATGATGACACGTTGTGTGCACAAATGCTCCCCCTGCAGAAAATAAGTTATATTTTCCTCCCCCTGCAGAAAATGGGTTATAACAGATATAGAAATACTTTGTTCTCCCCCTGAAACAAATATATCATAAAATATATATATATGAAGTATTGTTCTTGACTTCTTATATGGTACCTGAAAGATAAACGTTAGATGGTACCAATCATAAAAGAACACATTAACCTTTAGGAGTCCAAATCCATTTTTAATTTGGTTTCCACCTGTTAGTATACACATAATTGCATGAATTACATATATCATGAATGTATGATGCAATATAAGTATTTTTATCAAAAATGCTTACATTCTTAGGAATCTATATAAACTTATTCTTCATTCTTTTTGAAACAATATTAGATTTTCTTTTCACAAAAGAATCATATGGATTACTAACATATGAAGATTTTTCAATATATCCAATACCATAATTATTATGTGACAACTTTTGAAAAGATAACAAGTTATTCAATTTTTCTTTTCCTTGATTGAACTTAGTCACATTTTTCAAAATATCTTCATATTTCCTTTTGAAAACTAACATGTCTTTATCCAATATAGAAATCCTTTCATTCAAAGACATAGTTTCCTTTTTAAGAAAAACATTTTCTTTTATAAACTTCTCATTATCATTTTTCAAAGATGATATTACTTTTTCAAATTCATCTTTTTGAGAGTTTATACAAGAAACTTGTAAAACATAACATGAATTTTCATTAAAAAGTTTTTCATTTTCTTTTAATAAAACTTTATTTTTCAGTTTTTCATTTTTCAGATCATTAAATAATTCATGAAATGCATCAGAAAGTTCAGTAAACGATACCTCATCATCTTCTAGTGCCATGTAACAGAGATTGACACGTTCTGTGGTTTCTTCTTCGTCAGAGGACGAGGAATCACTGTTTTCCCATGAGGCTTCGTAGTCTTTCACCTTTCTGAACTTTTTGCTCATGGATTTGCCTTTATTCTTGAGCAAAGGGCAATCCTTCTTCAAATGACCTGTTTTGTTACAATTAAAGCATTTAAATTTACCTTTCTTAAGAAATCTCCTGAATTTCTTTGAAAGCATTGCCATCTCCTCTTCATTGTCATCGAAATCGTCCGTGTCGGAGGATGCATGGAAGGTAATTTCTTTCTTCTTTGAGTGGTGTTGTCGTCCTCCTTCTTTCTTTCTTCTAGTTGTACTTCATATGCCATTAGATTATCAATTAGGTTTCTAACGACAAAGTTGAGAGATCATTCGCTTCTTCAATAGCGGTTGTCTTCTTCTCCCATTCTGGTGTGAGTGCACGAAGGATCTTGCGAACTTTTTCGACTTATGTGTAGTCCTTTCCAAGGGATGCTATGGAATTGGTAATGTCGGTGAATCTAGTAACCATTTCTGATATGGTTTCATTTTCCTCCATTTTGAATAATTCAAACCTGTGGACAAGAAAAGATATTTTAGATTCCTTAATTTTATTTGTGCCTTCGTGTGTTACCTGAAGAGTATGCCATATTCGATTTGCAGAAGTGGCTGTTGACACACGGTTGAACTCTTCTTTGGTTAAGGCACAGAACAAGGCATTCATCGCTTTGGCGTCAAGGTTCGCATTCTTCTTTTGATCATCACTCCAAGCGTTGTAGTTGGTTGTTGGCTTGGTGTACGGTGCTTCTACGATGTTCCAAAGTTCATAGTTGAGCGATTGCAAGTAGATCTTCATTCTACACTTCCAATAGTTGTAGTTGGATCCGTCAAATAGCGGTGGACGTTGTGTAGAATGTCCTTCTTTGAATTGTGACGAAGGGAACTCCATTGCCATCCTTGCTTGTTGTTGACTAGGTATGCAGGGCTTGTATGCCGGTTCAGGCTCTGATACCAATTATTGGTCCCGATATGATGCCAATTGTTGGACTTGCTCTGTTGGCACTTATGGATCTAAAATACAAAGTCAACACGAATACTAAACAAAGAAGAATTAAAGTTAACCAAATAAATAAACTTGCAATAAAGGAAATCAAATCTCAGAAAAGTTTAGACAAACGCAAACACGAGAGATTTATCCTAGTTCGGTCCTCGTGACCTACATCCAGTCCCCAAGCCACCCGCTTGAGATTTTCCTTTGTCCTTTATTTTGTACACCTAAAATCACAACCATGCACACCACTTGACAAATCCCCTTTGCCAAATAAGTACACCTTCTCTTACAACCAAGAGAACACACCACCTTGTACAACTTGCTTCTACACCAAGAAGACCCTCTTGTACAATGATATCTTTGAGGATTACAACACTTCCTATAAGCCTTGGTACAATATGTGAACGTGGACAAGGTCCAGTATAGGAGAAACTTCAGAGAACTTCACTATAGAGTTGAAATTTGGTGAAGAACTGAAGTGGGAACAGTTTTCAGGATTGGCAGAATTTTTGATTAGAAAACTGAAGATTAGGATTGGTATTTTTGCCTTAGATTAACAACCCTATTTATAGATGCACTCTAAGGTAAGTTAGGGTAGTTATTAGGTGCAATTTGAATGTTCAAACGTTGAAGAACGTTGCAGAAAATACCAGAATACAGAAACTGTCCAACAGTCAGAAACTGCCTATAGTTGACTTGCCTTTTGATTTAGTCGACTAGTCTAGGCAAATTTTCAAAGGTTAGTCGACTAGTATTGACTATAAGTCGACTAGGTCAAGATAAGCTCAAGTGACAGGTTTCTGGATAACTGAATGAAGTCGACTGCAACTTCTTTATAAGTCGAATAGGCCAGGGATTAGTCAACTAGGGGAAAGGGTTAGTCGACTACAAGAGTCTATTAGTCGACTAGGTTTTCTGTCAAGTCGACTAACAGGACAAACAGAGAGTTGGGTATCAAATTGAGACACAGGATTAGTCGACTAGGATTTGGTCAAGTCGACTACACTATGGGTTAGTCGACTATAAAGGGATATAAGTCGACTATAAGTCTAAGATATGTGGGTGTGCATCAAGGCTTTTGATATGCTATTTCATAATTACAAAACACATCATATCAACTCTCTTTGGGAAGTCTTGATCATGTAGAACTCTTGATATAGTCGTGTGATAGAGCTCCAAATAAAATGCTTCACAAATGTCTTCATCAAAACAAGTTCCAACATTCTCCCCCTTTTTGATGATGACACGTTGTGTGCACAAATGCTCCCCCTGCAGAAAATAAGTTATATTTTCCTCCCCCTGCAGAAAATGGGTTATAACAGATATAGAAATACTTTGTTCTCCCCTGAAACAAATATATCATAAAATATATATATATATATGAAGTATTGTTCTTGACTTCTTATATGATACCTGAAAGATAAAAGTTAGATGGTACCAATCATAAAAGAACACATTAACCCTTAGGAGTCCAAATCCATTTTTAATTTGGTTTCCACCTTTTAGTATACACATAATTGCATGAATTACATATATCATGAATGTATGATGCAATATAAGTATTTTTATCAAAAATGCTTACATTCTTAGGAATCCATATAAACTTATTCTTCATTCTTTTTGAAACAATATTAGATTTTCTTTTCACAAAAGAATCATATGGATTACTAACATATGAAGATTTTTCAATATATCCAATACCATAATTATTATGTGACAACTTTTGAAAAGATAACAAGTTATTCAATTTTTCTTTTCCTTGATTGAACTTAGTCACATTTTTCAAAATATCTTCATATTTCCTTTTGAAAACTAACATGTTTTATCCAATATAGAAATCCTTTCATTCAAAGACATAGTTTCCTTTTTAAGAAAAACATTTTCTTTTATAAACTTCTCATTATCATTTTTCAAAGATGATATTACTTTTTCAAATTCATCTTTTTGAGAGTTTATACAAGAAACTTGTAAAACATAACATGAATTTTCATTAAAAAGTTTTTCATTTTCTTTTGATAAAACTTTATTTTTCAGTTTTTCATTTTTCAGATCATTAAATAATTCATGAAATGCATCAGAAAGTTCAGTAAACGATACCTCATCATCTTTTAGTGCCATGTAACAGAGATTGACACGTTCTGTGGTTTTTTCTTCGTCAGAGGACGAGGAATCACTGTTTTCCCATGAGGCTTCGTAGTCTTTCACCTTTCTGAACTTTTTCCTCATGGATTTGCCTTTATTCTTGAGCAAAGGGCAACTCTTCTTCAAATGACCTGTTTTATTACAATTAAAGCATTTAAATTTACCTTGCTTAAGAAATCTCCTGAATTTCTTTGAAAGCATTGCCATCTTCTCTTCATTGTCATCGAAATCGTCCGTGTCGGAGGATGCATGGAAGGTAATTTCTTTCTTCTTTGAGTGGTGTTGTCGTTCCTCCTTCTTTCTTTCTTCTAGTTACACTTCATATGCCATTAGATTATCAATTAGGTTTTCTAATGACAAAGTTGAGAGATCATTCGCTTCTTCAATAGTGGTTGTCTTCTTCTCCCATTCTGGTGTGAGTGCACGAAGGATCTTGCGAACTTTTTTGACTTGTATGTAGTCCTTTCCAAGGGATGCTAAGGAATTGGTAATGTCGGTGAATCTAGTAACCATTTCTGATATGGTTTCATTTTCCTCCATTTTGAATAATTCAAACCTGTAGAAAAGAACAGATATTTAAGATTCCTTAACTTTATTTGTGCCTTCGTGTGTTACCTGAAGAGCAGAAGTGGCTGTTGACACACAGTTGAACTCTTCTTTGGTTAAGGCACAGAACAAGGCATTCATCGCTTTGGCATCAAGGTTCGCATTCTTTTTTGATCATCACTCCAAGCGTTGTAGTTGGTTGTTGGCTTGGTGTACGGTGCTTCTACGATGTTCCAAAGTTCATAGTTGAGCGATTGCAAGTAGATCTTCATTCTACACTTCCAATAGTTGTAGTTGGATCCGTCAAATAGCGGTGGACGTTGTGTAGAATGTCCTTCTTTGAATTGTGATGAAGGGAACTCCATTGCCATCCTTGCTTGTTGTTGACTAGGTATGCAGGGCTTGTATGCCGGTTCAGGCTCTGATACCAATTGTTGGTCCCGATATGATGCCAATTGTTGGACTTGCTCTGTTGGCACTTATGGATCTAAATACAAAGTCAACACGAATACTAAACAAAGAAGAATTAAAGTTAAACAAATAAATAAACTTGCAATAAAGGAAATCAAATCTCAGAAAAGTTTAGACAAACGCAAACACGAGAGATTTATCCTAGTTCGGTCCTCGTGACCTACATCCAGTCCCAAACCACCCGCTTGAGATTTTCTTTTATCCTTGATTTTGTACACCTAAAATCACAACCATGCACACCACTTGACAAATCCCCTTTGCCAAATGTGTACACCTTCTCTTACAACCAAGAGAACACACCACCTTGTACAACTTGCTTCTACACCAAGAAGACCCTCTTGTACAATGATATCTTTGAGGATTACAACATTTCCTATAAGCCTTGGTACAATATGTGAACGTGGACAAGGTCTAGTATAGGAGAAACTTCAGAGAACTTCACTATAGAGTTGAAATTTGGTGAAGAACTGAAGTGGGAATAGTTTTCAGGATTGGCAGAATTTTTGATTAGAAAACTGAAGATTAGGATTGGTATTTTTGCCTTAGATTAACAACCCTATTTATAGATGCACTCTAGGGTAAGTTAGGGTAGTTATTAGGTGCAATTTGAATGTTCAAACGTTGAAGAACGTTGCAGAAAATACCAGAATATAGAAACTGTCCAACAGTCAGAAACTGCCTATAGTTGACTTGCCTTTTAATTTAGTCGACTAGTCTAGGCAAATTTCCAAAGGTTAGTCGACTAGTATTGACAATAAGTCGACTAGGTCAAGATAAGCTCAAGTGACAGGTTTTTGGATAACTGAACGAAGTCGACTGCAACTTCTTTATAAGTCGAATAGGCCAGGGATTAGTCGACTAGGGGAAAGGGTTAGTCGACTACAAGAGTCTATTAGTCGACTAGGTTTTCTGTCAAGTCGACTAACAGGACAAACAGAGAGTTGGGTATCAAATTGAGACACAGGATTAGTCGACTAGGATTTGGTCAAGTCGACTACACTATGGGTTAGTCGACTATAAAGGGATATAAGTCGACTATAAGTCTAAGATATATGTGTGTGCATCAAGGCTTTTGACATGCTATTTCATAATTACAAAACACATCATATCAACTCTCTTTGGGAAGTCTTGATCATGTAGAACTCTTGATATAGTCGTGTGATAGAGCTCCAAATGAAATGCTTCACAAATGTCTTCATCAAAACAAGTTCCAACAGGGTTATCCCCTTGGACCATATAGCACACGTTGGAAGCCTCACTTCCAACATCCGAGTCACTTCCCGCATAGTATTGCTCTTGTTCGCCAAGGGAGATAATGATGTTCCATACCATAAAAGTCGAATCAAGATTAGCAACCCTAGATAAATAATTATCATTTAGGGTACTCTTCAAAGCATGGATGGCTTAGCTTCAGGATACTTGCTATTACAAAAATATGAATTCTTAATGGTAGCAAGATAAACATGAATACCTAGGCCTTTGAGGTATAATGACATCTTAACTTTTCAAGTTTGGATATTAAAAATATCAAAAGTAGGAGGTGACATGAAATCCATGTGTGTGTACAAATATTGTAATTAGTTATAAATGAGGATCTTTAACTCAAGGTTGTTAGACCCAAATCAAGAGCACTTGCTCTGAAACCAATTGAAATCACCTAGAGGGGGGTGAATAGGTGACTAGCTAATCTAATGATGAATTAATACAGAATTAAAACTATTTATGCAAACTAAAAATTCTTAAGCACAACACACCAAGTATAACCTAAGAGTGTAGCCGAATTCCCCGTGAAGGGCTCTGGACTATCTCCTCAAGATTCCTTCAGATAAGGGTTGAGGTGCCGCTTTGGCTCTCTTGGATGAATATAAGTGTAAGCAAACAATCCCCAAGCATATAACAATATAAGCACAAATATATCAAGCAAGTAAAGATATGAGCAATAAGCATAAGTAAGATATAAAGACAAGTGAGAGATAGAGAGAGCAATCGCAAACACGAAAAATTTGTTTCGAGGTTCGAGCACACTTGCTCTACGTCCCCGCCTTCAACACTATGAAGGATTTTCACTAAAAATGATCCCACCGTATCACTCGGTGCCGCAAAACCTACAAGCGAGTTCACACTAGAACTCCTTTGGACTCTCTAGTCCCTCTCTTGTTCCCGCAAGAACAAATACATACAAGCACGCAAGCTTGCCGAGGCCGCACCTCTACAACGAGCTCTTACTAGAACTCGAAACACCGCGAACCCGCAAGTCCGCCTACTCAAAGTACAAAGTAGAACACTTTGGTGATCACAATACTTTGATCACCTAAAAATCCTTTCACAACAAAGATCCCTATAGGATTGATATAGTAATGGATAGCTCAAGTGTGTGAGAAAAACTTGCATTGATTTGATGGTGAAAAACTCAAAGAAAACTCTCTTTCAAAACACTCTTGAAAAATCTCTCCTTTTGATATGGCAATTTGGCTCTTAAACAAGTGTAGATAAACACTAAAAGTTGTATCAAAAACTAGCTTGAAAACCCACTTGAAATCTTGTAGAAAACAGTCCATGGGAACCCCAATTTATAGGCTAACAAAAACTAGCCGTTGGGGGTCCAAATCAGCAGCTGACGCTGCTGTCGATCGACCGCCAACGATCGATTTTTCGACCGTTGGGAAGGTCGGTCGACCGGCCGATCAACCGCCTTCAGGGCAATGGCCTAGCGGTCGACCGCTCGGTCGACTGGGCCATTTCCAGAGAGCAGGCACTCTCTGGCGGTCGACCGGCCCTGGCCTGCACGTTTTGTGCACGTCGGTCGACCGCCCGGTCGACCGACCTCTGGCTCGATCGACCGTGCGGTCGACCGGCAAAAGGCCAAAAACAGTGTTTTGGGGATTTAAAAACTTGGCTTTTTATCTCTAATAAAATTTCATAAATTCTCTAAAAATCTACAAAAATAAGTTCAATATTATACTTTGATATACAAACATGTTTGAGTAAAAATCAAAATATGTTACAAACATTTTGAGCTATTTTTATGTTATGGAAATTTTGACTTTAAACAAAATCTGTATTTTTCCAAATTGATTTTTCTAAAACTTCTTCAAATACAAAAATAAGATATTCTAAACACTTTTAAAGCTTAGTGTGTATGGATATGATCCACTACACATATATGATGAAATATCTATATTTTTGACATTAAGCTCTAAAATAGTTTTAGTTAAAACATATGTATTTATGAAACTCTAAAAATCAAAACGATATTTTTCAAAATGAAAACTCTTTTATAAAAGCTCATCTAAATCTTGTGTAGTGTATATGATACTTGAGCAATCCACCAAAAAATCTATCCTTTATATTTTATCTAAAAATAAAATCTTAACATAACAAACCTAGACACTAGTCTTCTCTTTAAGGTCTTCACTCGAAAATCTTCTTCTTCTTCTTGACTTGGTCCAAACCTTGATCCAATGAGCTAGACTCCTCTTGAGTACTTGATGTGGTCTTGATACGCAAGCTCTTGAATCAACATGTGCTAACTCTAAAACTTGACTAGAAATCCTTTGTTGAAGCTAAGCACCTACTAAGATCTTGATCACATATCTGAGACTAATTAAACACAAGATCATTAGTACTATAATTACATGAGTTAATCATCATCAAAACTAGAGTGATGGACCTTTGGGCCAACACATAAAACATCCAGTACCTGGACGTGCAAATCCAGGGTCGTCAGGAAGCGGCTTAATGAGTGTGTAAGAAAAGGGAAGGTGCTCGTGAATATAAATAGTGTGTACATAATGATAAACAGTACTGGAATAAGATAGATATAACATATGAATATGAACGGAGAGCAATAAAGTCAGTCAATACAGAAATCAAATATCAAATCAGGTCAGGTGTTTATCACAGTCTATATATATATATATATATATATATATATATATATATATATATATATATATAATATATATATATATTATATATATATATATATATATATATATATATATATATATATATATATATATATATATAAGGGTCCAATGTACAATCAGGTGTCTATTATAACATGTGTATATATATATATATATATATATATATATATATATATATATATATATATATATATATATATATATATATATATATATATATATATATATATATGTTCAGTCTGTAATATTTGATCGGTCATATATATTGCATATATATTGTCACATTACCATGCTTATTACCTAAATAAATCATATTAATAAGTCCTATTTTTTTATAAAGTGCAGGCCCATTACTTAAGGAAAGGGAAGAGAAATGAGTCCAAAAGCCCATCAAATTCTGATTTAATTCAGAATTAATTCGAAATCAGTAAATCAGGGCAGATTATGGCAAATCAGGGAGGTTGAAAACTGATTAATTTAGTTTAATCAGAATTCAAATCGGTTAGCTTGAGAATCACTAAAGATCAGATTAAAATCGAAGACAAATAGCAAATCCAGCCGGACAAAAGGGGGCAACAATCTCACACAGCCTAGTCCCCACCTGGATGTGGCCACGTGGCCACATCCTGGCCGTGGATCCGCGGCCAGAGTGGCCACGGATCCGCGGATCTTTGGTGGAGATAAGGGGAGCGTTTGCTCCCCTTATCTCCTCACTCCTTTCCCTCTGGGTTTTTGCCTATAAAGGCAGGGTTTTGTACTGAAAAATTAGCGAGGACTAGGATTAAATTTATTGTTCATTTTTAGGGTTTAGGAATATTATTAGATAACTTGAAGAAGTTGTATCTCCTCTTTATTCTTTTTCTAGTTTAGACAAGAAAAGAGAGAAGAGTGGAATTGAGTGTGTAATTCGTCTTTGAAGTGACAATCAAAGGAGCTTCTACTTGCTATTCCAACTTAACTTGAATTCGGTTTAATTGTCAATCTCTTGTTTATTTTCATTTCATAATGAGTAGCTAAATCATTTTCTGGGCTCACTAAAACTAATTGATCTTTTCTAACTCCTCTCTCTCGATTGAATTTTATGGAAGAACTCTCTTGAATCATAATGCCTAAAGTTAAATTTTATTCTTGAAAGCTCATGATGATGCTCTTCTTTTAAAACTTGGATTTTCAAAGCACAACTATTGTTAAATCATTTTTATTCCATACTTGCTTCTTCGCGCTTGATGGTTTAACATTCTATTTTTAATGTTGTGCTAAGAAAGACCTCAAGATTTGATCCAAAATCATCTCATTTGTTTTACTTGAACACTAAAAGAAATTAAGCTTTTTTCCTATGATAAAAGTGATGCACTACAAATGTTCTTGAGATAAGTAGTTAAGTAGATAAAATTAGTGAGCCCAGATTTTCTTCTTCTTATATTAAAAACAACAAATCACTTTTCAAAGCTTTCTAAATCTCCTTTTCCAAAGCCTTCTCCAAATCTGCAATTTTTCTTTTAATCATTTCCCTTCTTTTCATTCTCTTTTTCAACTTAAAAGAAAGACACCAATTTCATTCTTTGTTACTTAACAAAAATACCGAAAAGCTTCTATCGCATTCCTCCTCGTGGACACGACCCGTTAGCTCAAAGCTACACGGTAATTCTTAACTCTTTGATTTTGCAATCAATTTTTGGTGCCGTTGCCAGGGAGAGAACAGTGTATTTGTTTTTTTATAAGTTTGGTGTCTTGTTTCAGGGACGTCAAGATTCAGATTTAGCATTTAAACTTTGCAGGAGAAGACTTAGTATTTTGTGCCCCTACTCTCGAAAGTAGGAAACAGAATTTCAAGAAATTGCTAGTGCAAAAGTTAAAATTTTTGTTGGACTACTAAAACTCTTTTTTGCAGGACATATTGCTTGCAAAAATTAAGTTTTTTGTGTGTTATATTCTTACTATATCTACTATTCACAATCCTTGTTTTAATCCAACAGTAATTTGAGTGATTGTTAATTGCTTAAAAAACGTTTAGACTTGCATTCTAGGCATTTGTCTAATTACGTTTACTTTACAATTACTGTTGAAGATAGTTAGAGACAAGGTACGTATGCATAGCATATAGTTTAGGAAACATTCTTGGGTGATATTTGCTTTTGAATATTACTTTTCTATATCTTTCACACTTTGCACAATTAACTCTAAGGGCAAAATCTAAATCAAGAAAAGGTGGGAAAGTCATTACCCTTCCTTAGACCACAAACCATCTTCAAGCACGCACAACCTAAACCTAAGTAAAATCTGATAGACGTTGGCCTTAGGGACATCTCGAACTCAATAGGAGATTATCCTAAGGGGGAAGGTGTTAGAATTTGACTCCTGCCAAATCAGTGTCTAGGAAAGGGATTAAGGGGCGAAACCCTGAAGGCTGATAGTTTGGCTTAATTAGGCCCTTCGCTTTTGCGGGATACCTCCCACCAATCTTACCCTGACCTGACTGATTAGGGTTAAAGTCTGCATTATACCTCCTGTAGACAATCAACCAGTTAGGATTTATCTAGGTCAAGGTTACCTTAGGCTAGGCTTGGTTGTTTACTTTTGTTGACTATTGGTGAACTTGTTTGTGATTGTGTTTGTGTATGCAAGTGTGGTCAAGAGACCCTAATTCATCTAGGTTAACTCGAAACACATCACCACCCAAGTTCGAACCAAGACTAGATTCAGTTATGTCTCAACCGACATCTTTGCAGGATAGGTTCTATCCTATTAGAACCTCACTTCCATCCTGCATCCAACTTTCATCGGTTGGTGAACACAACTTTGAGCTTAAATCACAGTTCATCAACACACTCCCTAAGTTCCATGGCTTAAAGTCCGAAGATGCTTATTTCTTCATAAGAGAATTTGAAGAAGTATGCTTAATGATGAAAATCCCACACCTTTCAGATGATGCTATTAGGTTGAGATTTGTCCATTTTGCTCTTAAGGACTTAACCAAGAAATGGTTATACAGCTTAGTGGCCAGCTCTATCACATCCTGGGATGGTTTCATCAAGGTGTTCTTGAAGAAATTCTATCCAAATCATAAGACCGCTCTCGTTAGGAAAAACATCACGCAGTTTAAGCAAGAACCTAGTGAACCATTTTGGAGGTACTTTGAACGCTTCAAAGACCTCCTTGTCCAATGTCCTCATCATGGAATAGAGAAATGGCGACAATGCCAAATTCTTTATGACGGTTTAGACTACTCAACCAAGACCCTTTTAGAAAGCATGTGCCAAAGGGGATTCTTACAGAAGGATGAGAATGAAGGAAGGGATTTATATGAGAATCTAGCTGAAAACACCATCCAATGGGAACCAACTAGTGAATATTTTAGGAATTCAAACTCCATCTCTTCAAAAAGAGGTCTTCATTCAATTGAATCATCCATAGCTAACAAGGCAAAGTTAGCTAACCTAGCGAAAAGACTGAAAGCTTTAGAAACTAAGGAACCCAGTCCAGTCAATCAAGTCAGCCCAAATCAAATTTCAACTCCGGGTTGTACTTTCTGTCAGGCCATGAATCATGTGTTTGAGGAGTATCCTGTATTTCAAGCTTAACAACACTTTTCTGAACCGATGAATGCGGCCTTTTCAAGGCAGAACAATGATCCTTACGCTCTAACGTAAAATTCTGGCTGGAGAAATCACCCAAATTTCTCATGGAGCCAACAAAATAATGACCACCCACGGTCAAATCATGCAAGCCAATTCCATAATTCCAAGAATTCTTCCAATCATCAACCCAACTTTCCAAATCACCCTCAAAATTCTCCCAATAATTTTTCACATTATCAACAAAATTTTCCCAACCAAGCTCCACAACCCTCCTTTCAGAATCCTCAGCTTGAAAGGAGAATGACTGACTTTGAGAGAAATATGAAAAGGTACATGAAGAATCAAGATTCTCTCATGCAAACAATACAGAGGCTAGAGGGTCAAATGAGCCACTTAGCCAATCCATAACATGAGAGGCAAAAGGGTACCTTGCCCAGTCAACCAATTATGAATCCTAGAAATTCACAACAAGCTCATTTGGTTGAGGATAAATCATTGAATCAAAGTAATGTTGTTCATACATTGAGGTCGGGAAAAAAAGTTGATAACCAAGTTTCAACACCACCCAATCCTAGTCAGCACAATCATACTCCAACATCTACCTCATCTAGTCCCAATCCTTCCAAATCTGACGAATCTGAAACAGATAAGTCAACCAGTCAGGTGTACAAGCCTATAATATCATTTCCTAATAGGTTAAAGAACAACAAGCAAAATTCACATATGGATAAAATAATTGAGATATTTAATCAAGTTAAGATAAATGTGCCACTCCTTGATGCCATCCAACAAGTCCCATCCTTTGCAAAATTTCTTAAGGACATGTGCACCAAGAAGAGAAAGACTAATGTATCTAAGAAAGTCTTCTTAGCCACTAACATTAGTGAGCTATTGCGATCCCTGTCAAGTACAAGGATCCGGGTTGTCCTACCATTACCTGCACTATAGGACAAGCCGAGATTAGTCATGCACTTCTTGATTTGGGAGCAAGTATCAACCTGCTTCCATTCTTAGTTTATTAACAACTCGGGTTGGGAATTCTTAGTCCAACTCGAGTCACTATCCAACTGGCTGACCGTTCTGTGAGTTTCAAAGGGGGAAATTAATAATGTCCTTATCCGGGTCGGGGAGTTTATCTACCCAGTTGATTTCATAGTTCTTGAGACACAATCTGTGTCCAATCCTAGGGCTCAAACTCCTATTATCCTAGGGCACCATTCCTTACTACTGCTAATGCTATTATCAATTGTAGGAATGGGTCTATGAGATTAACCTTTGGGGACATGACTAGAAAAGTTAATGTCTTCAACCTAGAAAAACAACCTTGTAAGATAAGAGACCAAACATTTGAGGTAAACTTTGTTGAAAACAATTGTGATGAAGGAAGTGAAGGAATAGAGAATGAGTCGTTGTTTCTTAATGAATTATTTAAGAAGAATGCGATTATCTTAATGAGAAGGCATATGTCGGAGATCCTAATTTTAGATTACCCTTTAAAAAAGAAAATTTTAATTTGAATATCTTCACTTTCGCTGAGCCAACCAATAATATATCGCATGAGAATATAATTCAAGAACCTCCAATTGACATACTCTTTGAAAACCTCTTCGAAGAAGAACTCATGTGTTTGGATGAACCAACTAGAGATCATTTGGTTAATTACATATCTCTAGGGAAAAGTGTTGACCTAAATTTTGAGGAGATATATGGAACTGAGTTAGAATTCCTAGGCATTCATAATGAAAAAGTTCCAACTGAGAAGTGTGATGGAGATCAATTTTTGAATAATGAATGTAGTAATATGAGAAAGAAACACCTAAAGATGGTGAGACTGTGGAGGAAGAGAGCTAAAATGACAAAAAAATTGGCCTCCCCACTATGCCCTTTAAAGAGGACCCATTGGAATAATGGGAAGAGAGCTTGAGGGATGAGACCGAAAAAGATCTAGGTGTGGGAGAAACTTGATATTGTACATATTTTTGTATAATATATGCACCTCTTTTATATTTCATTTCATGCATCTATACATTTCTTTCATACATTGGGGACAATGCATGAGATAAGTATGGGGGAGGGTTCTAACATGACTAATATAACTAAAAAAAGAAAAAAAGAAAAAAAAAACAAAGAGAAATATTATTATATATAAAAAACTTTTTGAAAGGCAAGAACAATATTTTGATATATTTTGTAAGAAATTAAGTCAATTTTAAGGAATAGAAAAATCATAATTAGAATTTCTTACACTTGATCAAAATAAGATGACTTGTTTAATTTTTAAGGTTAGGAAGAAAATTTGTGAAAGTAATTTAGTCTTGATCTTTACCTTGATGAAATAAGCACACTTTACACACTTATACACTTAGGGTTCAAAAATAAAGACTTTTATGCCTTATATTATAAAAAAAGGAAAAAAGCTATATATGTATAAAAAAATAAACAAATCTAATTATTGACTAGTTAGGTGCTTTGGCCCAAGCAAGCCTTAGTATTTATGCAAAAGATAATTAGATAAGTTTGAAAATATATATATATATATATAAATCCTCTGATTAAGCTGGGTATTTGTGCCTCATGAAGCATTAGTATTCACGCCTAAAAGGGGTACATTTTATAAATAAAAATCTTGCTTTCGTGGCCTTGTCTGCTCGAGTGTTTAAGTCCTTAGGGGTGTTTTCTCACCTGGTGCCCTAAAACTGTCCGGTTTGGGTGTCACTGACTAAAGGCTCATTACATGGGCAGATTAGAAAGCCTAATGGAATTGAGGAATAAATACTACCAAAAATGAATATAAATAAGGCATAGGAGTTAATGTTAAAGAACCCTTAGTCAAACTTCACAGTCACGATGGTGCATATGACTCAAGGTAAAGTAATAGACTAGATGAGAAATACAATTTGACTCCTTACTTTAATTGATGAAATGTTTTTGAATAGAGACTAAGTTTAGGAATGAAAATTTTGATATTCCTATAACTTATAGATTACTTAAACTCTCACAAATATACTTCAAATATTTTCTCTTTTCAAAATGCTTTTCGAAAATACTAACTTTTTCTCTTTCTTTATGGATTTTGTGGGTGTAATCCACTGAAAACCCTCACGAGACAAAACTCGTCCTCTAGGGTTAACCTAGAGGTTTAACAGCTTGTTGCACATGCTCAGCGCAATCGAGTGACATGCGAAAGTGGTCTAATAATTGATTAGAATTAGTTTTGATATTTTTCTCGAGGGCGAGTAAAAGATAAGTGTGGGGGTGTGATCGGTCACATATATTGCATACATATTGTCACATTACCATGCTTATTACCTAAATAAATCATATTAATAAGTCCTGTTTTTCTTTATAAAGTGCATGCCCATTACTTAAGGAAAGGGAAGAGAAACGAGCCCAAAAGCCCATCAAATTCTGATTTAGTTCAGAATTAATTTGAAATCAGTAAATCAGGACAGATTCTGGCAAATTAGGGAGGTTAGAAACTGATTAATTTGGTTTAATCATAATCCAAATCGGTTAGCTTGAGAATCACCAAAGATTAGATCAGAATCGAAGACAAATAGCAAATCCAGCCGGACAAAAGGGGGCAACAATCTCACACAGCCTATTCCCCACCTGGATGTGGCCACGTGGCCACATCCTAGCCGCGGATCCGCGGCTAGAGCCGCGAATTCGCGGCTCTTTGGTGGAGATAAGGGGAGCGTTTGCTCCCCTTATCTCCTCACTCCTTTCCTTCTAGGTTTTTGCCTATAAAAGGCAGGGTTTTGTACTGAAAAATTAGCGAGGACTAGGATTAAATTTATTGTTCATTTTTAGGGTTTAGGAACATTATTAGATAGCTTGGAGAAGTTGTATCTCCTCTATATTCTGTTTTTAGTTTAGACCAGAAAGGAGAGAAGAGTGGAATTGAGTGTGTAATTCGACTTTGAAGTGACAATCAAAAGAGCTTCTACTTGCTATTCCAACTCAACTTGAATTCGGTATATTTGTGTTAAATTGTCGATCTCTTATTTGTTTTCATTTCATAATGAGTAGCTAAATCGTTTTCTGGGCTCACTAATTGATCTTTTCTAACTCCTCTCTCTCGATTGAATTTTATGGAAGAACTCTCTTGAATCATAATGCCTAAAGTTAAATTTTATTCTTGAAAGCTCATGATGATGCTCTTCTTTTAAAACTTGAATTTTCAAAACATAACTATTGTTAAATCGTTTTTATTCCATACTTCTTCGCGCTTGATGGTTTAACATTCTATTTTTAATGTTGTGTTAAGAAAGACCTCAAGATTTGATCCAAAATCATCTCATTTGTTTTACTTGAACACCAAAAGAAATTAAGCGTTTTGCCTTGCCTATGATAAAAGTGATGCACTAAAGATGTTCTTGAGATAAGTAGTTAAGTAAATAAAATTAGTGAGCCCAGATTTTCTTCTTCTTATATTAAAAACAACAAATCACTTTTCCAAGCTTTTTAAATCACCTTTTCCAAAGCCTTCTTCAAATCTGCAAATTTTCTTTTAATCATTTCCCTTCTTTCCATTCTCTTTTTCAACTTAAAAGAAAGACACCAATTTTATTCTTTGTTACTTAACAAAAATACCGAAAAGCTTCCATCGCATTCCTCCTCGTGGATACGACCCGTTAGCCCAAAGCTACACGGTAATTCTTAACTCTTTGATTTTGCAATCAATATTAATATAATATTTTAGTTTTGTTATCAATTATGTCAGGAATATCAATTATTACATGTAATAGATGCATTCCCTACTAAGCCTATCAGACATGTCAATCAAAGTCCTATGTTATTGAAATCAGTAAAAGAGACATTGTTTATGCTTTATGTGGGTTCCATACATACCTGAAAGCACGACCCAATCACCTGGCGCTGAACCAGGTCCTACCGCTAGATAGTTAATAACAATAATAATATGAACAATACGGGATGTCAATTATCCCCCGGAACCATTCAGTGGCACCGTATTTCAGCTGCGCAACCTGTATCTGAGGTCCACTCAAAATACAAACGCTGTCTCCTCCATCAATTTCTCCAATCTCGGTGTAAGATGTCATTATATTATCATTTAGAACAATCGATATCCATGTTATTTTGATTATCGGGATGATAGGGTGACAGTAACAATATCAATAATGTAACAATAACAATGTGGATAATATTACCGTGTAAACGGTAGAACAATAGAACAATACATGTATTACGGTCTGAAAATATTTTTTCGATAACTTTCAATAATATGAATACAATAACAAGTTCAGATACTGCTCAATAGATAGTCCTAAGTTCAAAAGAAAGAAATGAAAAGAATAATGAAAGAGTGTTTCTAAACTAAGAAATAAAGAAAGAAAAATAAAAGAATACTTACCTCCTTGAAGTTTGCTTTACCTCGGATCCATACTGATGACTTATCTTGGCTTGAAGGCGATCACAACATGAGATATATGATCTTCCCCATTCCTAATCAGTCTATCATATGAACTGCAAGCAGAAAAGAATGCACTTAGAAATAAATATCCATCACCATGAGCCATCAGTGGCACCTGCAAGGGCAAGACAAATTCGAAGCTATCGGATTCATTTGCATAAAACAATCAAGCAAGGAAGGAAAAGTAAAAAGAAGAAGAAAAGTAAACTCTTGATTTGATTGAAAAATAATGAAAGAAATAAAAGAAAATTACATCAATGTCACTTCTCAATACAATCCGCTCTCTTTTAACATGATCTCTTCTCTAATCTTAGTTTACATAAAAAGCAGAAAAATTACATAAATAAAAATAAAAACTTAAGTTATAGCTAAAGAAAAAGTCTAATCTAAACTCTCTATTGGACTGGTGCACGTCTGCCTCTGATTTTACAATAATTGTAGGAGAAATGAACTGGGGAAGAGCGTGTGAAGATAGGGAGAGTAAACACTCCCCCAACAATAATAATTAAGTCGCGAATTTGTGGCTTTTGCCATGGATCCGCGGTCAGGATATGGCCATTGGGCCAAATTCGAGAGGCCTTGGGCAATCACTCTTTGATACATTGTGATATTCTGTTAGAATTGCTTTATCTCTCTGGGTTTGCGATTATCCCTGTGATTCTTTAAGTTAACCAAATAGATTCTAATTAGTTCGGGTTAATTAAGATAAATTGGTTCATTTTTTCTATTTCTCCATTGATTACCCTGCACATCATTATACATTAAAATGGGTTAAATAGCTGTAAACTGTCTAAAAATCACTGAGAACAAGTCATCAGAAAGCAATATCTATACTCTAGACGCAAATCTAATCATAATCACTCGCGCAATACCAAGACGCAAGGGTCGAAGCCCGCGTCTTAATATTACTACAATGGCCAAGACGCAGAGCATGAAGGTCGTGACTCAGCATTACTGCAGTACCAAGACGCAAGAGTCGAAGCCCCGCGTCTCTGCTTCACTGCAATGGCCAAGACGCAGAACTTGAAGCCTGTGTTACAGCGATCTATGCATCCCAAGATGCAGAGCTCGAAGCCTGCGTTTAGCAGAGTTCGAAGTCCGCGTCTAGCAAGGTTCGAAGTCGGCATCCAACGACACTATAATATAATGCTAAAACACGAGACGCGTAGCCCGCGTTTCAACTGTAGAGAAGCCTCACGTCTTAGTTATAACTGACCTCATTACTGGGTCAATTACTGCCCACGTAATGAATGGAGTTAACCCCCATTATGGAAGATTTTTAGGGACAATTTTGACCCTGAAACCTCTATAAATAGCTTAGTTTGCTATTAAAGGGGGATCGAATTGGAAAATTTTGATCAGAATTTTTAGCTGGGGAATACTAATGAGTTCAACTCTTCTGTCAACTTGCTGAGCTCAAGTTTTTACCCAAGTCTCTTTGAGATTCTATTTGGACAAGAGCTGTGCTACTCTGTCATAATCCGAGGAGAAAGTTCCTAGAAGGCCCTGACGTTCACCTGGTTAATGGAAAACAAGAATCACTTTCCACCGCTATATCAAGAAGCCAACATTAAATAAAGAATAGATTTGAGCTTGAATATCTCCTCTCTCTTGTAATCGGAGTATTGATTCGTTGTAATCTTTCATTGATCCAAGAAAACTTTACGATTTATATTTTTAATTATTCAACACTAAACAAGAGATGGCGATTCCTCTGGGAATACTTTCTCTACTGATGAGCAAGTCGTGGCGCAAGGTGACGTCACCTTCATGGGAAGAAAAATCGCTTGCCGTGGAATTCGACCAGGCAAAGTACGAAGAGTTCCTCTCTTCTGTCTCTAAGAGCCATAGAGTGGCACGACAGTACCGCAGAATCTCTTCAGAGGTTCCCTCTCAAGTCCCTTCGGGGACCTCTCTGAAGATGGCTTGCACAAGCAATGCCATTTCTGGCACGCATAGCATGCGTCAACGTTTCCCATGAGACCCGCAAAGCTAGTGTCGCTAATGGTCAATCCAACCACACCCTTCCTCTTTCTCAGCTCCAAGTTACCAGGGGTTCTTAATAACTAGTGAAGCGTAACCAGAATGTCGAACGTCGACAAAGCCGACGCGCACGTCGACAACAAAAGCAAAAAGCTGGAACAACTATCTGTCTAACATATACAGAACGCAAGGCTCATACCTGCATCCCTTCTTAGCTGTGTCGGATGCGCGAACTCTGCGTTTAGAGACCATAACGCGAACCTCAGGAAGCTTGCGTTTCTGAGGCTTCACCTCTCAAATGCGACGTTCCATAACGCGAGGTCTGTATCTCTTCTCAGAGACACGAGACCCACGTCTCTTTGACAGAACACGAGAATCAAAGAGTCCGCGTTTTCCAAATGTCGCTGGCCGAACGCGACAATCAGCAACGCGAGGTCCGCGTCCCTTCTCCGCAGAGGCATAAGACCCGCGTTTCAAAGCCAAAATGCGAGAGCCGCATCTATTCTACAGAACATGAGCTCTGCGTCTCAGAACGCTGCGTCTCAAGTTTCTCTAACGCACGATTAGCTTTCCGAGGTCAGAAAGCCCTCGAAAAATTGAGGTTGGTCTCTTCGATCCCCCCGCCGACGGATCTAAGGGATTATCTAACAAAGAAGAGGAGTGCTCATCAAATCACTCCATCATGTTGCTGTGAATGGCTCATCAGAGCAAAACTCTCTGAATGCTACTGCAACTTACATGCAAGCAAGCAGTCAGTGCTCAGACAATTATCATCTGCGTCAGTCTTCAGATCGACCAAAAGGCATCGTTCTCACGCAAGGAGAAATTTCTCTGATACTGAGTACCCTGAAGTCACTACTAACTGATGGGTCCAAGCATTACACCAAGCAGAAGTAAGGGAAAACAACCGATAGTCAACTCTGACGAGTCTGACACTAAACCAGAAGAAGTGTACAGGCATACCCGCACTCGAACTGGCGTGGTAGCCCCAGATGACTACAGTGTCGTAGCCTGGGGCATTGAAGTAAGTGAGTCACACTCTGCCATTGCAAAATTACAAGCTTCGAACTCTTCTATAGAGAAGAAAGCCTTCGCATATATGGTAAGTACTCCTGAAGAAATGTCCAAGCGCTTTGAACAGCAAGCCCAGGCCCAGAGGGAACAACTCGATATGATTCGCGCCCAACAAGAATCTATCGACACCCTCAAGCAGATGCTTTCACAATTGCTTGAGGGCAGGAAGAAGACGAAAGCCGAAACTCCTTCTAAGAAGTCTAAGGGTAAGCAGAAGAAAGGGGAGAGCTCGTCTTCTGCGCATACTAAGGAGGAGGTACAGTCCAACTCTGAGTCATCCAAGCCTTCATCCGAAGGGGGAGGCAATTCGGAGAATGGGAGCGCTCATTCTAAAAGGATGAATAAACTGGAACAGCGTCTTAAAGCCCTCACCAATCGAAAAGGCCTTCAAGAAGTAGGAGTGGTCCGGTTGTACCCAACTAAGTGGGATTTTGTCCCGTAGCCTCCTAAGTTCAAAGCTCCAACCCTACAGGCCTTCGACGGCAAGGGGTCATCGAACCAGCACATATACTATTTCAAGTCTCAGACAGAGAATGTAGTAGCAAATAATACAATCTTGGCATGTTTGTTCATCGGCACTCTGAAGGGCCTCGCTTTCGAATGGTTCATGAAGCTCCTAGAAGGCTCCATTAAGATCTGGGGTGATCTGGAAAAACTTTTCCTTACACGCTTCTTCGAAGACGACTCAGAAATTACCATGCCAGCTCTCCTAGCAACGAGGCAATGAAAAGGGGAGTCAGTTAAAGTATTTGTGGAGAGGTTTCGGGATATGACACCCTGATGCCTTAGCGGTATGACCTAAACCACCTTGGTGGAAACATGTCGTCACAAATTTGCAAACTTAACTCCTACCCCAGATAGAGGTTGCTAAAAGTTGCACCTGAAAGCAGTTGGTCCAGCAAGGTGAATATGTAGAGGAGATTGTCGCCAGAGATAAGGCAGAAGAAAATAAGACCAGACCCAAAAGGTCGACAAGGCGCACGCCGAAAGTATCATTCCAATCGAAAGGAAGGACACATTGGCGATAGAGACAAAGTCTCCCGTTAAGCCTCAGCCAGCTAGAGGGGGGTAGCTCTTTAAGTCAGCCACGCGCCAACAAACAGTACTCCTTCAAGGACAAGCATGTCAATTCGTTATTTAAGTTGCTCAGCAAGAGCAACAGATTAAAGCTTCCTAAAACTAGATGGAGGCCGGCAAGACCGATAATTTCAACTACTGCTTGTATCATAGGATGTTGGGACACCCTACCAAGAGCTGCTACATCTTCAAAGACATCCTCCAAGCTTTGATTAATGCAGAGGTGCTCAAGCTCTGCCCGGAGCAGAAGAAAGTGACGACAAACATGACGTTATTTTCTTCAGTTCGGGGATCAATCTCCAACACAGACTGGAGTAGTTCCTATTCTAAAAGGGGAACTAAGAATGATCAATACAGATCTGCACCACCAACAGGAGAAAGGTCTCGTGCCTATCCTACTCCTCAGGGAGGAATCATATGGGTTTATCCCGACCTTGTGGAAGGCCAACAGTGGACTACTGTTACCAACAGGAAGTCCCAAGGGCAAAGCTAAAGCTTCACCTTGCAATGTGGTGTGTGCCTCTTCCTGAGAAGAAAAAATCGATATCCCTTCACTAACTGATTCAGAGGAGGAGATAATCGTCATTGCGGTAGAGCTGAATACACCGCTCGTGGCCGAAACCCATTCGGGTCAGTCGTATTCAAAGAAATATAACATATGGTGGCAAATCCACCTAAACCCACCTCAGAGCCAACCAAGCCATCAAAAAGCAACCCGTGGAGAAGCAGAAAGAGATTCGGTATTCCAAGGCTTTCCCGAAGGACAAAGCGGAAGAATTATCAGCACCTTATCGCTTTGATGGCTCAACTGGCCAACATCCCGGCTAGGATCACCCTTTATGTGCTTCTGAGACTATTAAAGTCAACAAAAGAGGCTCTGAGAGAAGCTCTAGCTGATGCTAAGGTCTTCATGGCTCAGATTCCGGCTGAACCTCAGGAGGAACATGAAGAAAATTGCCCCTACACTTCTCAACATACCCCCTGCATAACTTTCACTTCAGGAGACATACAGGTTAAAGGGAAACATGATAGACCCTTGCACTTCACAGGGTCTATTAGATCGTCTGAAGTGATCCGCATTCAAGTAGATCCAGGATCCGCATTGAGCATTATGCCCCACCGGGTAACGCAGCACTTGGGGATCTCTACTCACCAATTAAGCATCACTCAAACTATCATTTATGGTTTCAATGCCAGTGATACGCGCCCAATGGGGAAGATCAAACTCAAATGTCAAATTGGGGACCCAAGATTTGAAGTGACATGCTATGTTATTGACGTCGACACTTTGTATAGTTTGCTACTGGGACGACCATGGATTCATCACAACTCCATCTTCCCTTCTACTCTCCATTAAGTCATGAAGTATATTGACGGAGATGAAAATGTATGAACATTGATCACCGAAAAGCATCCATTCAAGGGGGTAGAGAACTACTTCACAGACTACCTTCTGTATCAGGATTCTCTGGAGATGGATGAGAATCCCTAGCCAGAGGAGTCAGACTCTGGTAATGAAGCTGATATTGAACGAGAGGCAGAAGAAAAATATCTTTGGGAGCTGAATTCACTTGTAACGAACATTAATAAGCTCGATGTCAATAACACCGCCAATGATATAGGCAAGTGGTATATTAATGAAGAATCAGATTTAGCTCACCTTTTTGTGTTTGCTTCTGATTCTGTGCCATCAGATACTAGTACCGATGTAGTTGATGACCCCTGGTCGGCAATAAATGCCTTAATATTATTGCATGTACCAATGAGGTCATCCCTCACAGTATATCAGGTGTCAATGAAGCGCAAGGATTTTTATTCAAGGTCCCAGTAAGACGCAAAGGCCAAAAATCGATCCTCTTCAGAAGAATCGAGTCCGAAATAATGCCTCACGAAGACTCAAAAAGTGAAAATGAATCTCCTCAATTCTCTCAATGTGAGCCAAATGTACTCAGAATGATAGAGAACATGGGGTATAACCTAACAAGTGATCTTGGCTTAAACTTTGGTAAAGGAAGAAGAATACAGCTACGATCCTTCGTTCCAAATGAAAAAAATCCCTGATTATTATCATCGAACTCGCAGGGGGGTTAGGATATGTGTCAACTCTAATCCCGTCGACCTCTGAGTCTGAAGAGTCATTATACCATGATCACTCGTCAGGCACGTCATCATGGGAGTCAAGAGTCAGTGTCAGCAACATCTTCAAAGAACTTTCGATAAACATGGTTTCAACAAGCCACCCGAAAGATGGAGATGAAGTAATGATCCAGTCAGATATAGATCCTTAAATCAAACACATAAATGCTCTCTGGGATATTTGCTTCGAACAACGCGAAACACACATAGAGGATAAGGTCACCCAGATCAATCTGAGAGATGAGGCTAATCCTAAGCCCACTTTATAAGTAAAAGCTTATCACCCTCTGAGAAGGAAATCTAATATCTCTTGTGCGAGAGTATATAGATGTTTTCACTTGGAACTACGAAGATATGCCTGGGCTCGATTCTCAAGTGGCTATGCATCGACTCAACATCAATTCAGATGCAAAACTCATCAAGCAACAACAATGACCGTTCCGTCCTGAGATAATCGAAGCAATCCAGTCAGAAGTCAAGAAGCTTATAGACTCCAATTTTATCGGAGAAGAACAACACCCTGATTGGGTAGCCAATATCGTCCCCGTCACCAAGAAGAATAGGACGATCCGGGTTTGTATTGACTTCCGTGATCTAAATGAGGCATGTCCTAAAGACGAATTCTCCCTACTAATCACGGATGTCAAGATCGACAACACGTATGGGTTTGAACGGATGTCTTTTATGGACGGATTCTCGGAATACAACCAAATCAAGATGTACCCTGACGATGAGAAGCGTGCATCTTTTAGGACACCATTGGAGGTGTATTGCTATACTGTCATGCCCTTCGGATTGAAGAACACAGGGGCAACATACCAGATAGCTATGAATGCAAATTTTCACGATGACATTGCAGTGATACGCTGTGCCAAAGGCGATCACATAGTAGATCTGAAGACAGTATTCAGCATCATGCGAGCGCATCAATTGAAAATGAATCCCACAAAATCCTTCTTGGGGGTGGCTAGCGGTAAATTCCTATGGTTTGTTGTTACATCCAAAGAAATTCACCTCGACCCAGAAAAAGTCCGCGCTGTCCAGGAGATGCAACCTTTAAAAAGTCTTAGAGAGCTTAGAAGATTACAAGGGTGATTAGCATATATCCGGAGGTTTATGTTAAATCTCTCAGGACGATGCCAGCCCTTCACCAAATTGATGAAGAAGGGTGTTTCATTCATTTGGGATGATGCTTGCCAATAAGCGTTCGAGAAAATCAAGCGGTACCTCACGCACCCACCTGTCCTTATAACTCTGGTGTTAGGAAAATCTTTCTTTATATACGTATGAGCGATGGATCATTTTCTAGGAGCTTTACTAGCCTAGAATAATGATCAATGACACGAGCAGGCAATCTACTATTTGTGTAGAACTATGATCGGAGTCGAACATCGGTACAACTCGATCGAAAAAGAATGCTTGGCGTTGGTATTCGCCGTTTAGAAGATGCGACACTACTTGGTGGGCCAAACCATACATGTCATATTAAAAGTCAATCCTTTAAGATTGCTTATGACAAAGCCATCGTCACTAAATGGTCGATTGGCAAAATGGGCCATATTTCCCTCCCAATATGAGATGCAATTCCTGCCACAAAAAGCTGTGAAGGGACAGGCGGTGACAGATTATATGGCTGAGCATCCAGACCTAAGGGCGACCAAACTTTATGAAGATTTCCCAGATGAGGTCGCCGAAGTTTGCCTGACCCAGACATCTTTCGAAGGATAGGTATGGCAACTTTTCTTCGATGGTGCATCGAGAACGGGCCCGCGAGGAAATACCGTAGTAGAAGTGGAGGTAGTACTTGTCTCCCCATAGAACTACGTAATCCCTCGTGCATTCTCATTAACTGAGCCGTGTTCCAATAATATACCGGAATACATCGCTCTCTTGATCGGGATGCGTATTGCCGATGAGATTGGCGTTAAAAATCTCGAAGCATACGATGACTCAAAGCTCATCGTTAACCAGGTTCGCGAGGAGTACGAAATCAGACATGAAGACCTTGTACCCTATTATAACGCAACTATCTACATGGCAGAGAGGTTTGAAAACTTCTACATCGACCATGTACCTCGCCAGCAAAATGTACATGCGCACTGGCATCTCTCTCTGCTTCCTTGACTCTTCCAGCCGGAGCGGCAGAGAAAATACTCGTCTACAACCCCGACTTATATTGTCCAAGATTTGCTTTTGAAAACAACCAAAAGCCAATAAGAGATCTTCAAATCAAAGAAACTCTAGAAACTTCAACAGGTCCAGAGTTCAGAGATTGGTGATTCTCATACATCGACGATGCATTATACGGCATCCTACCTGATGACCCTAAAGAGGTGACTGCCATTAGAAGAAAAACCTCTAAATTCTATTACAATGCGATCACAAGAACACTGTATCCCCGATCGCATGATGGAGTCCTCCGTTTCCTGTCACACAAAGAGGCACAGGAAATACTCAAAGAAACTCATGACAGCATGTGTGGAGCTTATCAGCCAGGTCCAAAGCTTGGAGATCGACTCCGAAGACTGGGATATTATTGGCCAAAGATGATCCCTGATGCCATCACTTACGCCAAGCGATGCCACGCTTGTCAGATCATGATGACTTCATTCACCAGGCGCCGGGACATCTTCGCCCTACAACTTCTTCCTGGTCATTCAAAGTGTGGGGAATGGATGTGGTTGGTCCTATCAACCCACCTTCATCCAAAGGATATCGGTTTATCCTAACCATAATTGATTACTTCTCTAAATGGGCTGAAGATATCCCCTTGAGGGAGGTAAAGACATCTGACGTGATCAAGTTCTTTAAACATCACGTGGTCTACTGCTTTGGCATGCCACAATGGATTGTCTATGACAATGGGCCTCAGTTCGTCAGCCAAGCCTTTCAGAGATTCTGCGACAAGTTCAGATTCTAGAGTGTGTCTTCAACAGCATATTATCCAGCCGCTAATGACCTTGCAGAAGCTTTCAATAAAATCATTGGGAAACTTCTCAAGAAATTCGTCTCAACAATCCAGCGCGACCGGGATGATAAGTTAAGTGAATACTTATGGGCTTATCGCACAACAGTGAGAACCCCGACGAAAGCTACACCATTTTTTTTTGGTATACAGGTGTGAAGTTGTATTACCATTAGAAATCCAGATCCTGTCCCTACGCATTGCTTTGACGACGAAAATGACAGATGAGGAGAAGCATCAACTGCGGCTCCAGAAGCTAGAAGCTTTAGACAATAAACGCCTGCAAGCTCAACAACAAATTAATCCCTATCAAGCTCGAATTACCAAAGCCTTCACCAAGAAAGTTAAGGAGCAGACTTTCAACAAAGGCGACCTTGTCCTAATTGTCAGAAGACTCATGATAATGACGCATAAGACCAAAGCAAAATTCCAGCCTAAATGGGATGGACCATTTGTAGTGGCGTCGGTTTTCTCAAATGGAGCATACTGCCTCATAACCTCAGACGGTGATATGCTCATGATGCCGATCAACGACACATTTTTGAAGAAATACTATACTTGATAGGACTCTTCCTATGATCAAGTTAACATTACACCTCTGATCATAAACTCCTGATCCACGATGTTCGGAAGAGCACCAAAGAGAAGCTTTTTTCTTTCTTCAACAGATTACATCATGGTCGGTCAGTGTCAAGCAGATCGAACGCCGGTTACATCATGATGCATGATGTAAACATCAAAAAAGAAAACAAAGAGCAAAACTTTGATTTTACCCTTGTTACTCTTCTCTAGTCCATCTATGATCAAAACTTTTAGATCCAAGATGTTCGGAAGGGCACCAAAGAAAAGCTTCTTTCTTTCTTTAACGGATCACATCACGGTCGATCAATGTCGAGCCAATCGGACATTAGTTACATCATGATGCATGATGTATGTTGGAACTTGTTTTGATGAAGACTTTGTGAAGCATTTCATTTGGAGCTCTAACACACGACGAATATAGGCAGTTTCTGACTGTTGGACGGTTTCTTTTATCTGGTCTTTTGTGCAACGTTTCCCAACATTCTAATCTTTTGAATTGCACCTGTAACTACCCTAACTTACCCTAGAGTGCAGCTATAAATAGGGTGATTAATCTAAAGGCTAAATACCAATCCTAATCTTCAGTTTTCTAAGATCAAAAATTCTACCAATCTTGAAAACTGTTCCCACTTCAGTTCTTCACTAAATTCTGATTCTCTAGTAAAGTTCTATGAAGTTTCTCCTATACTAGACCTTGTCCACGTTCATACACAGTACCAAGGCTTATAGGAAAGTGTTGTAATACTCAAAGCAATCATTGTACATGGGTGTCTTCTTGGTGTAGAAGCAGTTGTACAAGGTGGAGTTTGTTCTCTTGGTATAGAGAGAAGGTGTACACATTTGGCAAAGGAGATTTGTCAAGTGGTGTGCATGGTTGTGATTTTGGGTGTACAAAATCAAGGATAAAGGAAAATCTCAAGCGGGTGGCTTGGGGACTGGATGTAGGTCACAAGAACCGAACCAGGATAAATCTCTCGTTTTTGCGTTTGTCTAAACTTTTCTGAGATTTGATTTCTTTTATTGCAAGTTTATTTATTTGATTAACTTTAATTCTTCTTTGTTTAGTATTTGTGTTGACTTTGTATTTTAGATCCATAAGTGCCAATAGAGAAAGTCCAACAATTGGCATCATATCGGGACCAACATATGTTGGAACTTGTTTTGATGAAGACTTTGTGAAGCATTTCATTTGGAGCTCTAACACACGACGAATCAAGAGTTCTTCATGATCAAGACTTCCCAAAGAGAGTTGATATGATGTGTTTTGTAATTGTAAAATAGCATGTCAAAAGCCTTGATGCACACACACATATCATAGACCTATAGTCGACTTATAGTCTCTTATAGTCGACTAATCACTTGTGTAGTCGACTTGACCCAACTCCTAATCGACTAATCCTGTGTCTCAATTTAGACCCAACTCTCTGTTTGTCCATTAGTCGACTTGACAGACAACCTAGTCGACTAATAGACCTTGTAGTCGACTAACCCTATTCCCCTAGTCGACTAATAGCTAATCCAGTTGACTTATAAAGTAGTTGCAGTCGACTTGATTCAGTTATCCAGAAACCTGTCACTCGAACTTATCTTGACCTAGTCGACTAATACCCAAACCTAGTCGACTAATCTATGAAAATTTGCCTAGTATAGTCGACTAACTCAAAAGGCAAGTCGACTATATGCAGTTTCTGACTATTGGACGGTTTCTTTTATCTGGTCTTTTGTGCAACGTTTCCCAACGTTCTAATCTTTTGAATTGCACCTGTAACTACCCTAACTTACCCTAGAGTGCAGCTATAAATAGGGTGGTTAATCTAAAGGCTAAATACCAATCCTAATCTTCAGTTTTCTAAGATCAAAATTTCTGCCAATCCTGAAAACTGTTCCCACTTCAGTTCTTCACCAAATTCTGATTCTCTAGTGAAGTTCTATGAAGTTTCTCCTATACTAGACCTTGTCCACGTTCATACACAGTACCAAGGCTTATAGGAAAGTGTTGTAATACTCAAAACAATCATTGTACACGGGTGTCTTCTTGGTGTAGAAGCAGTTGTACAAGGTGGAGTTTGTTCTCTTGGTGTAGAGAGAAGGTGTACACATTTGGCAAAGGGGATTTGTCAAGTGGTGTGCATGGTTGTAATTTTGGGTGTACAAAATCAAGGATAAAGGAAAATCTCAAGCGGGTGGCTTGGGGACTGGATGTAGGTCACGAGGATCGAACCAGGATAAATCTCTCGTGTTTGCCTTTGTCTAAACTTTTCTGAGATTTGATTTCCTTTATTGCAAGTTTATTTATTTGATTAACTTTAATTCTTCTTTGTTTAGTATTTGTGTTGACTTTGTATTTTAGATCCATAAGTGCCAACAGAGAAAGTCCAACAGTTGGCATCATATCGGGACCAACATTTGGTATCAGAGCCTTTCATACCCTGAACCGGCATACAAGCCCTGCATCCCTAGTCAACAACAAGCAAGGATGGCAACGGAGTTCCCTTCGTCACAATTCAAAGAAGGACATTCTACACACGTTCATCGCTATTTGACGGATCCAACTACAACTATTGAAAGTGTAGAATGAAGATCTACTTGCAATCGCTCAACTACGAACTTTGGAACATTGTTGAAGCATCGTACACCAAGCCAACAACCAACTATAACGCTTGGAGTGAGGATCAAAAGAAGAATGCGAACCTTGACGCCAAAGCGATGAATGCCTTGTTCTGTGCATTAACCAAAGAAGAGTTCAACAGAGTGTCAACAGCCACTTCTGCACATCAAATATGGCTGATTGTAATCCAATATTGCATATTTTACCTCATAATTCCCATGCATTTAGTTAATAAATATATGATTTTTACTCATCTTCTCTACATATTTGCAGGTACACACTCTAAAGGAGATAAAGCAAATAATCACTTTAATTAACACTAATTAAAGTGATTAAATCCAAGATTAAAGATAAAGCCAAGATTTGAATTCCAGATCCAGAAAGATCCACGCGCCCAAAGAAGAATCCAGATAGTCCACGTGGCTAACCACTTAACAATAAAATCCCA
Organism: Agave tequilana; assembly: GCA_038442645.1. NCBI lineage: Eukaryota > Viridiplantae > Streptophyta > Magnoliopsida > Asparagales > Asparagaceae > Agave > Agave tequilana. The sequence continues at coordinate 62,792 of JAVJIF010032473.1, read as the reverse complement.
CCAGAAAATCTGGGCTCAACGGCCCAGATTTTGCCGCCAGTTTTGGGAGATCTTGCAAGTTGGCGGCCGTTACAGGGAGTTAGGATCCCGGATTTTGCGCCAACCAACTACCTTCTGGATCCTTCACCTGGGGCTATAAATATGGGACCTTGGACCTGCGAGCAAAAGGAGAACAGAGAAGAGAGAAAAATCATTAGTTGTTGTAATTTTGTTTAGTTTTTCTCTAGGTTTAGTTCTTTAGATCCCTCTTCTTCTTCCCTAGAATTCATTGTACAAGAGAGAGATTGTGTGAGAGAGAGAGCTTGTGTAATCAAGGGTGACACTTGAAGCAACAAGGATTGATCCATTCTCCTTCCTCTACTTGAGCTTGGTTCTAGTTTATGTGCTTTCTTTAATTGCTTTCTTTATTGCTTTCTTTAATTCCTTGCAAATTTACTTCATGCTTTGTTTTACTTCTCTAATGGCTTTTAGCTAATTCCTTCTCCATGTACTAGCTAACCACTAGCCTTGCCATCTTCACTAACTCATGGGTGATTGCTTTTGTTCATCTTGCAGTTGTATGGTCTTCTCTTCTCCGATGGGTTTAAACCACTCATTCGACAAGTGAGAAAGTAATTAGATCAACACGCGAGACGAATCCACGCCGATGGAGTGACAACATGAGGCAAGCCTTCACTATCACGGAGTTTAGTAAGTATTGGTAAGGTAGTAAGGTAAGCTAGTCATGGAATGCTTCTTCTTTAAGTTTCCTTTTCTTTTCTTGTGAATACCAAATCCACTATTGATTTCTTTTCCGACTTTTCCACCATGAACATATCCATCCTTTCTTTAGTTTCTTTTTCATTTGATTCATTATTTTTATAAGACATAGAAGAATTCTCGTTTTATAACTTCACTACCACTCGTCAAAGCTTCCATCGCGAGCTCTCCCTGAGATTCGACTCGGTATAGCCTTATGCTATAGCGGAGACAAGAAAGGGTACATAAAATATATTTTTATACTCATAATACTTATACCTTCTTAGTCTAATCAATGGCATACTCTTCAGGTAACACACGAAGGCACAAGTAAAGTTAAAGAGTCTAAAATATCTGTTCTTGTCCACAGGTTTGAATTATTCAAAATGGAGGAGAATGAAACCATATCCAAAATGGTTACAAGATTCACCGACATTACCAATTCATTAGCATCCCTTGGAAAGGACTACACCCAAGTTGAAAGAGTTCGTAAGATCCTTCGTGCACTCACACCAGAATGGGAGAAGAAGACAATCACAATTGAAGAGGCGAATGATCTCTCAACTTTGTCGTTAGAAAACCTAATTGGTAATCTAATGGCATATGAAGTGCAACTAGAAGAAAGAAAGAAGGAGGAACGACAACACCACTCAAAGAAGAATGAAATTGCCTTCCATGCATCCTCCGACACGGATGATTCCGATGACGATGAAGAGGAGATGGCAATGCTTTCAAATAAATTCAGGAAATTTCTAAAGCAAGGTAAATTCAAATGCTTTAATTGTAATAAACCAGATCATATGAAGATGGATTGCCCATTGCTCAAAAATAAAGGTAAAATCAAGAGCAAAAAGTTCAGAAAGAAGAAAAACTATGAAGCCTCATGGGAGAACACTGATTTCTCATCTTCTGACGAAGAAGAATCCACTGAACGTGTCAACCTATGTTACATGGCCATAGAAGATGATGAGGTATCATTTACTGAACTTTCTGATGCATTTCATGAATTGTTTAATGATCTAAAGCATGAAAAACTGAAAAATAAAGTTTTATCAAAAGAAAATGAAAAACTTTTAAATGAAAATTCATGTTATGCTTTACAAGTATCTTCTATAAATTCTCAACAAGATGAGTTTGAAAAAAGTCATATCATCTTTGAAAAATGATAATGAGAAGTTTATAAAAGAGAACATTTTTCTTAAAAAGGAAACTGAGTCTTTGAATAAAAGGATTTCTATTTTAGATAAAGATATTTCAGTTTTCAAAAAGAAATATGAAGATATTTTACAAAATATGACTAAGTTCAATCAAGGAAAAGAAAAATTGAATGATTTATTATCTTTTCAGAAGTTGTCACATAATCATTTTGGTATTGGATATATTGAAAAATCTTCATATGTTAATAATCCATATGTTTCTTTTGTAAAAAGAAAGTCTAAGAAAAATAAGTTTATATGGATTCCTAAGAATTTAAGTATTCATGATAAAAATACCTATATTGCATCATACATTCATGATATATGTGATTCATGCAATTATGTGTATACTAACAGGTGGAAACCAAATTCTAAATGGATTTGGACTCCTAAAGGTTAATATGTTCTTTTATGTTTGGTACCATCTAATGTTTATCTTGCAGGTACCATATAAGAAAGTTATTAAAGAAAATATATATATATATATATATATATATATATATATATATATATATATATATATATATATAATATATATATATATATATATATATATATTATATATATATATATATATATAATATATATATATATATATTATATATATATATATATATATATATTATATATATATATATTATGTTATATTTGTTTCAGGAGGAGAACAAAGTATTTCTCTATCTGTTATAACCCAATTTCTGCAGGGGGGAGGAAAATATAACCTATTTTCTGCAGGGGGAGCACTTGTGCACACAACGTGTCATCATCAAAAAGGGGGAGAATGTTGGAACTTGTTTTGATGAAGACTTTGTGAAGCATTTCATTTGGAACTCTAACACACGACGAATCAAGAGTTCTTCATGATCAAGATTTCCCAAAGAGAGTTGATATGATGTGTTTTGTAATTGTAAAATAGCATGTCAAGAGCCTTGATGCACACACATATCATAGACCTATAGTCGACTTATAGTCTCTTATAGTCGACTAATCACTTGTGTAGTCGACTTGACCCAACTCTGAGTCGACTAATCCTGTGTCTCAATTTAGACCCAACTCTCTGTTTGTCCATTAGTCGACTTGACAGACAACCTAGTTGACTAATAGACCTTGTAGTCGACTAACCCTATTCCCCTAGTCGACTAATAGCTGATCCAGTCGACTTATAAAGTAGTTACAGTCGACTTGATTCAGTTATCTAGAAACCTGTCACTCGAACTTATCTTGACCTAGTCGACTAATACCCAAACCTAGTCGACTAATCTATGAAAAATTTGCCTAATATAGTCGACTAACTCAAAAGGCAAGTCGACTATAGGTCTATGATATGTGTGTGTGCATTAAGGCTTTTGACATGCTATTTTACAATTACAAAACACATCATATCAACTCTCTTTGGGAAGTCTTGATCATGAAGAACTCTTGATTCGTCGTGTGTTAGAGCTCCAAATGAAATGCTTCACAAAGTCTTCATCAAAACAAGTTCCAACAATGTAAACATTGAGGAAGAAATAAAGTGCGCAAAACTTTAGTTTTGGCCTTGTTACTCTTCTCTAGTTTATCTATGAACATCTGACGCCTCTGACGGCTAAGAATAAAGAAAATGTTGTTTTTTAAGTCTAATATAAGTCAGCGATAACTCATCATGCTGAGGGAAATAACATGGCTAGCCCAACTCAAACGGTAGTTGTTAAAGGCATACCAAAATCCGTTGATAGCTTAGGATTTGCTAAAATCCTAAGGGACTTGGTCCCATCTCTCCTCTAAAATCTCTTATCAATCCTCGCCCACAGAATGGTAAGACCACAAAAAAAAAACCTGTGTCCTTCTCTCCAATGAAATGAGCAAAGACTTGTCATGTTAACAATAAACCTCTGGTAAGCCATTTCTGTTTTGATCCCTGATCGGCAAAAAGCATGCACAAATATATGTAAAGGAATGTGGGCCGATGTTACTACTTTCGCGATTCTTTTGTAGTAGCTAAGTGGCTATACGGGTCGTATCCACAAGAAGGGAGAGCGATGGAAGTTTTGATGCGGCTTCGTTATTCAAAATAAAGAAAGAGTTCTTTGTTTCAAATAAAGAATTGAAATAAAAATAAGTGTTGTTCCAAGAATTGTTTGGATTGGTTTGTTGTTTGTAAAAGTGGATTTTCTAAATGGTAAAAATGCATGGTTAACTTTCTACTAAGTTCTCCCACTAATCTCTAACTTCTTGAAGATGTAGCCTCACGATGGATCATAGGCAAGCATAACCCTTATGCATAGGAACTAGTCATGTGAAAATCGAGTGAAAGTTCTTCCTTTAACTTAGCTTTACACGACAAAAACTTGAACATTCCCTTATCAAGATCCAATTGGAAGCGAGAATAAGAGAAGAAACAAGTGCACTAATGGTATCGACAAAGATTAATAGGAATATCTCTAACTTACGAAAATAAGTAAAGCTTACAATCTATAGATCATTAAAAACCGTTAAGAATGATATATAAAAAAGGGAATACCTGTAAGTATGATACAGTCCTTATCTTTCTGACCCTATTGTTTTGATACTTGAGATTCAATTCTTATCTTTCTTCTTTTTCTTTTGAATGTAACGGCTATGATGGGGATCTGAGCCGTCTTCTTCTTCTCCGATTATATTTGCTAATGGGCCGGGTCCGGTCTGGCTTTGAGACTCGGAGACGGGTCCAGCTGGGCCGGGTGACCCAGCCCATTAACAGATCCGACCGGCCCATGGGGGGGAAACTTGGGGATAAATAGCTGGCCAACGGCCACGAGAGGATCTATGATGTAAAATTTGCCCTAATTGGCAACGAGCTCCAACTGAGCTCATCAACTGAGATCAATAAAACCCTTTTTTTCTTCTTCTTCGTCTTCCTCGTTGATTTGCCTTTGGCGCTGCCAGTTCTCCCTGTCTTTCTAACTTCCTGCAGGTCGAGATGCCGCCGAGGAACCGCCATCGCTACCAACCTATCATCTCCGACGCCCTCGCCGACGGAGAGGACGCAACAATGGTATCAGAGCCTCAGGTTCCGGAGTTCCCTGAGGATCATGGAGACGACGACGACGACTTCACTCCAAAGGTTGAACCACGAAGGTCAGTATCTTTTGATGCAGGCTGGGATTCCAAGAAGGCTCCAGATCAAGGAAACACTCTTGGAACAGGTTCGACTTCTCAAAAAGAAGATCAAATTGACTTCCGATTCCGAGCTCTTGATGAAAGAACTGCACTAAGGAATCGAATCTTGGAGGAAAAGGTTGGTGATAATATGAGAGCTATTGATGACCGTTTCCGTTCTCTGGAAGGGAAGATAGATCGGGGTTATGAAGAACTAAGTGCTCTGATCTCAAAATTGTGCCAAGAACCACGGTTCTTAAACAAGGAAACCGATGGATTTGGAAGAGATGAAGTTCCTCCCATTGGAGGGCCTAGGCTCAGTTCTAAGGGAGTGGTATTCGCTACTCCTCCAAACGAGAGACAGGCAACCATGGGAGGAGGAAGGTCAGAGCAATTCTTGAGAAGAAATCAGAAATCCTTCAACATCCCTGGTAAGCTTCCAATGCCAAAACACCCTAAAGTGGAAATTCCTATATTCAGGGGAGATGGAGACATCTTAAATTGGTTGTATCAGCTAGAACATGTATTTGCTATACATCATACTCCAGTAGAGGATCGGGTAGAGTTCTGTGTCTTCTTCCTTCAAGGAGAGGCTCTGTTGTGGTGGAGGTGGCTGGAAAAACAGAAGGGAGAATCAGTTACCTGGCCAGAATTCTATGATGAGATGATCCTGCAGTATGGTCCTGATGACCTGGATGATCCCCTGGCTGCTTTGGCAAATTTGAAACAGACTGGTACTGTACAGGAATACCATAAATCTTTCATAAGGTTGGCTCACTTAATTGATGAATCTGAGAAGAATTTAATTAGTTTATTCCTGTCTGGGTTGAGAGAAGATCTAAGAGGGAAGGTCAAATTGGACAAGCCCTTGTCTATGGTTTCAGCTTATAGAAGTGCAGTAGCCAGAGAGTCCATTACAGCAGCAGAGAAGAAATTGAATAGAGTATCTACATTCAAGGGAACTGTCAGCACAACAGGGTTCAGTCCAAGAAATCCTATGATTCCAGCTACTACCAGAGAGAGTATTCCTGCAACAAATGCTTCAGGCAGAAGGTTGTCTCCCTCTCAGGTAGAAGAATATAGGAGGAAAAGTCTTTGTTTCAAGTGTGATGAGCCTTATACTCCGGGACATAAATGCAAGGGGAAGAGTTTGATGCTAATTGAATGTGAAGAGGATGAGAGTGAGCAGGAAGAGGAAATCTTATTAAGACCTAGGGAAGGGTTTGGGGAAAGTTTACATAAGCTTTCACTTAATGCTATGGAAGGCAGTATATCACCCAGAACTATTAGGCTTTGTGGACAGATAAATAGGAAGCCTGTTATGGTGTTATTGGATACTGGTTCCACCCACAACTTCATTGATCCTAAAGTGGTGCAGAGAACTGGTTTGGTAATAACACCTGAAGTGGCTTTTAAGGTTACTATAGCTGGGGATGATCAGTTACAAAGTGAAGGGCTATGTAGGTCTGTTTGCTTTAAGTGTCAAGGGCTTATCTTTCTGACCCTATTGTTTTGATACTTGAGATTCAATTCTTATCTTTCTTCTTTTTCTTTTGAATGTAACGGCTATGATGGGGATCTGAGCCGTCTTCTTCTTCTCCGATTATATTTGCTAATGGGCCGGGTCCGGTCTGGCTTTGAGACTCGGAGACGGGTCCAGCTGGGCCGGGTGACCCAGCCCATTAACAGATCCGACCGGCCCATGGGGGGGAAACTTGGGGATAAATAGCTGGCCAACGGCCACGAGAGGATCTATGATGTAAAATTTGCCCTAATTGGCAACGAGCTCCAACTGAGCTCATCAACTGAGATCAATAAAACCCTTTTTTTCTTCTTCTTCGTCTTCCTCGTTGATTTGCCTTTGGCGCTGCCAGTTCTCCCTGTCTTTCTAACTTCCTGCAGGTCGAGATGCCGCCGAGGAACCGCCATCGCTACCAACCTATCATCTCCGACGCCCTCGCCGACGGAGAGGACGCAACAAAGTAAGTTAGAGTTAGAACCCTCATCTTAAGATGTCATAGCTCTCGTTTGCACAAGACTTGTTTGACACTATTGACTCATTTGGGTTATCAATCAAGTTGTTAGAGATTAGTGGGTTAGTAGTTAGTTAGGCATGCAATAAGAGAGTTAGTTAGACATGAGTAAGAAAAGAATGTTGGCCCAGAGGCCTTCAACTCTAGTTTTCATGATGATTAACTCATGTAGTTATGTTTACTAATAATCTTGCGATATTTAGTTTCAGATCTCTAATCAAGATATTAGTAGGTGATTAGCTTCAACAAGATGTTTTGGAAGCTTTCACATGGTGATTCAAGAGCCCGAGCGTCAAAGATCATATATAGCACTTGTTGGAGTCAAGCTCGGTGGATCACGGTTTGGATCGAGTCAACTTGGAGACGGCGCTCTACAAGAAGACTTCGGTACTTAGTTTAGTTTTGTATTAGATCCATTTGTAAAGACTAGATAGTGTGATATGCTCAAGTTCACAATACACACACTTGTTTTAGTTTTCATGTTTATTGTTTTTCGGTTTTTGGTTTAACCGATCTTGGTTTTCATGAATAGATAGATTCAAAATAAGTTTACATAGTTTAATGTATATTAGATTTGTTCTATATACATGTATGCTTCATATCTTAGACAAACTTATTTTGATATACCTATTCATGTGTTTTGGAGTTTTGTGTTTTAACAAAACATATTTTCGGATTTAAAATCAAAAACAATGATATATATATCTTTCATGTATATTAGACTTATATCCATATACAACATGCTTCAATGTTGTTTCATATCATGTTTTATATTTGGATGAGTTTTGGACAAAACGAATTTTCAATTCAAAAATCCAAGTTTTGAAAAATACGGATTTTGGTTTTCGGCAAAATTTTCATAACACAAAAAGAGTTCAAAATATTTGTAACTTGGTTTGATTTTTACTCAAACAAGTTTGTATATCAAAGATAATATAAGAACTTATTTTTGTGAATTTTTAGAGTTTTTATGGGATTTTATTTAAGATAAAAAGTCAACATTTCAATTTCTATAAATGCCTGGTATGGCTTCTGCCGGTCGACCGGGTCGGTCGACCGAGCTTGAAGTCGGTCAACCGACGTGCACAGCCGTGCACGCCAGTTTTGGCTGGAGGGCCGGTCGACCGATCCGGTCGACCGCCAGAGAGCTTCTACTTTCTGGAAAGCCCCGGTCGACCGGGTCGGTCGACCGGCAGAGAGCTCTGCTCTCTGTTCCAGGCTGCGGTTGACCGAGGCTCCAACAGTCGGATTTTTGACCGTTGGCGATCGACCGGGCCGGTCGACCGACAGCCGTCTGGGCTGAAAAACAGCAGCCAACGGCTAGTTTTTTGTAGGGATTATAAAAACCCCATTTGAGGCCAGTTTGGTTAAGATTTTTAAAGAAAAAAATTCTCCCATTTACAAGTGTTTTATACAAGTTTTCAAAAGTGTTTTTAGAGCCAAAAGGATTCATCTTTATTTTTAAAAAGGGTTGGAAAATTTAAGAAAAAGGAGAAACTTTGGGATTGGTTTTTGATCTTCATTTTAATCTTATCCTAGTTGTTTTTCCCAAAGTTTTCTTTTAGTTTTTGATTTTCAAACTCTTTGTTTTCCACACTTGAGCTATATCTTGCTATCCTATCTATAGGATCTTTATTTTGTGGAAGAAAATTGTTTGTGGTTGAGATAGACCACCTAGATTGTAACCCTCCTTATTGTGGTATCCCTCTTGTGTAGAGGTTGATTGTGGAGTGGTGGTTGGCTCCCTCTAGTGAGAGGTGGAGATTGTGGTTAGCTCCCTCTTGTGTGAGGTGGAGGCTTTGTGTTGGAATCCCTCAAGTGTGAGGTGATTGGTTTGTATTGGCTAAGTGCCTAACCCTCTAAGTGTAGAGGTGTTTGTTGTTGGTTGTGCATTGCCTCTGTGAGAGGTTGTATTGGTTGAGAGAGGAGTTGTGTACTCCCGGTTGTAGTTACCCCAAATCCTCAGTGGAGGTTCCCTGTGTGGGAGTCCTGTGTGGACAAGTTAGTGGATTGGAAATCCTTCTGTGTGAAGGCGGGGACGTAGAGCAGTGGCTCGAACCTCGAAACAAATCTCGGTGTTTGCGTTTGTTCCATTGACTCTCTCTCTCTCTCTTTATATTGTGCCTTGTATCTATTCATATTGTCATATCATATATACATGCTTGGGTTGTTTGTGTGTGCCTCACTTGTGCTTAACCACGAGAGCTTCATATAGCGCCTCAACTCTTATTCAGAGGAATCAAGAGGAGTTAGTCCAGAGCCCTTCACCGGGAATTCAGCTACACTCATTGGTTGCACTAAGTGTAGTTGCAATTTAGTTTTAATTTCCGCATTTAGTTCATCTAATTAGCCGTACACCTATTCACCCCCCCTCTAGGTGTACTTTCAATTGGTATCAGAGCCTACGCTCCTGATATTAGGTTTAACCACCTAGGAGTGTGATCTTGGTTTTGCTAATCTTCATTTGCATTTGCACACATATAGTTTGCACTCATGGATGTTCCTCCCAAGTTTGATATCTCTAGACTTGACATATGGAAGGTTCTTATGAGTTGTCATTTAAAAGCCCTAGGCTTGCATGTTTACCTTGCCATTACCAAGGAATCCTACCCTAATGATAGCAAGCATATAGAGGCCAATGCGATAGCCCTAAAGGCACTTAGAGCATCTCTTCATAAAGAATATTTACATGTGTTTTCTCACTATGATTCGGCTTTTGCAGTATGGAGCATTTTAACTTCTCCCGAGCTACCAAAGATTATCGATAAGATGAGGAGATGTAGAAGAGACGAGTCCGATGAACGTTGCTTCATGGTCCAAGGGAATGACTCCTTGAGGTACACTCTGACACTCAACTAGATGCTAGTTCTAGTTCATATTGCAATGAGTATATGGAGGCTCAAGCCATGAATGATGAACTTGCTAAAAATTGTGAAAATTTGATTTCAAAATACAAACTTTTGAAAAAGAAAAGTCTTGATTAAAAAGAAAAAAATAAAAATTTATCTTCTAGACTTGAGAATGTTTTGCAAGAAAGGGATGAGATTTCAAGTGAAAGTGACTCGCTTAAATCCCAACTTGATCTTGCACTTAATGAAAACAAAATTTTGAAAAGCAAAAATGATTGTGAATATATTTTGAAGAGAAATGAGGATTTAACTTCAAAATTTGATTTTGTATAAAAGAAAATAATTTTTTGAAAAATAAAATAAATTTGATTTCACAAGAATTGAAAGATTGCTTAAAGAAAAATGTATCTTTGAAAAATGATATAGATTCACATGTTTGCCATGCTAGTGTAGCTTCACCTAGCACACCTATTGCATGCTCCACTTTATCTTCTAGTATTAAAAATGATATAAATTTGTTAAAAAAGAATATGGATTATTTGGGCTCCACTTTGAGCCATTGTGCTATAAACCATACACGTTTGGAATCCATGTTTCGCAAGAAATAAATTTCATCTTTGCATGCACACAAACCACGGCATACACATGCTCCTCACGGACACACCCATAACATAATGTATGCTCATGTGTACACTTGTACACATTGTGGACGTAAGGACCACCTTGCTAAATTTTGCTATGATAAGATACATGATATAAATTTAGCAACTAAATTTGTTTGGGTTAGGAAAGGAGCTAACCCCCATGGACCCAAAAGAGTGTGGGTACCAAAGACCGCCCCTATTGTATTTGATGTAGGTGTGGGCTCTCGCATGACGTGAGAGTTATGGTGCCTTGAGGTGGATGCGTTCCGAGCTTAAAGAGAACTATTTGGATGCATCACTTTCGAGGGGAGTTTGGTGGGAGGACCACTGTGTTTTGGAGACTTGGAGAGTTGCCTATTAGGTTTTGGTAACGATCTCTTACTCCTCATTTAAGTTTACATGCTTTTCATATTGTTGATTTTTAGTATGTTTGATGTTTATTGATTTTATGTTAAATGCTATGATAATTAGGCTTATGACATACATGTATAGTATTTGAGACACCAATGTTTATATGGACCCATATTTAGTGTTCTCAATTTAGTTTAGCTATCATGTATATCATAAATCTAATGCATGTGCATTTGACATAATAATCATATGAGTTTTTATTTTGATTCTTCATGATTTGAATATATATTTAGATGTTTGTTTTCATTAAGACTTGGATATATACTTGTACAACTAATAAGCCACAAATAGATTATTATATGTTTGTGCTTGAACGCTCATTTGTGTTCATTAGATGTACTAGTATAACCTAGTTTTGATGATTCATACATTTGACTTGTATTCCCATTTTTGGACATGTTTCATGTTTATATGTTTAGCTTCATGTATATGTCTATTTTGTCTAAACTATTGTCTATACATATACATCCTTTGAGCCACTTGCCTTCATGCATATACTTTTGTGGTCTCGTTATGTTTTGGATATGTATGTATACTTTAGTTTGTACATGACATATATATACCTTGAAGGATTTTTAGTTTTGATGATTTTCATGTTTTATGGAATATAGTTTTGTTTTATTCCTTACTTGAAGGATTTCGTACTAGTTTATAAAGTTTTTCATATAACTAGTTCGTATTCTTCGCTTTGGTAGTGCTTTTCAAACTTACTATATTTTCAAACCTATTTTTGAAAACCCCTACCCATTTATGGGCGGTTGGTTGGGCGACCATGCCTTGTATGTTTATTATTGAAAATCTTTTAAAACATGTGCATGATATGGGTGGAAAGGTAATATGAGTTATACACTTGACCTTATTATAGTTTCAATTGGTATCATTGGATCTTTTCAATTGGTATCAATATTGACATTCTTTTGTATACTCATATATTGTTTTTAAATATGTATACTTACACTTCAATAAGTATCAATTTCGATTGGTATCTAATTTTTCATACATATATATACTTTATTTGTGCTTATTATATCTCTATATCTTTGAGCACAAATTTTGGGTATGCTAAGCTTGATTTTTAATGCATATCATATTTCAATTGATTAGTTTTCAATTGGTACTTATACAAGCTTATGCATCATTTTATTTGGAATTTCATAAAGGGGGAGAAAATTTGTATTTTATCTTTCAATTGGTATTTTGTTTACCTTTGATTTTCACTCCCATACTTTATGATGAAAAATGATTAAAAAAATTAATATTGATTTTATTTTAGTATCATATGTTTAAAATGAAAAATACTTACAATTGGTATCAAGATGTTTATTTGTTTACTTTCAATTGGTATCAAGAAAGAATTGGTAATCAAGATTATCTATATATCCTTCATTTTGGTATCAAAATTTTGATTGGTTTCTTTAAGATTTGTTTTCAATGCCTCATTTACTTTCAATTGGCATTTCTTAAAATTTTTGTTGATGTGTTCACTTTCAATTGGTATCATGATGCACTACATTGATATTTTTTTAATTGGTATCATGTTGATTTTACTTGGACCCCTTTGTTGATGATTGACAAAAAGGGGGAGAAGTATTTGAGTTTATATGCATGTTTTTATGTTATGCATGTTTTTATATTGGTATCAAGTATTGGTATCAATAGTGTTTGTTTTATGTTTTGTTGATATTAGTATCAAGAGTGATGATTATTAGTATCTAGAAAACATAGTTTGATTTTTTTATTGAAACATAGTTTGTTTTTTATTGGTATCAAGAGCATTATTTAAGAACATGTTTATGTAAAAAAGAAATAATTTATTTTTAGTATCAAGAGCTTGTTTTATGCATGTTGATGCATTTCATGTTTGGTATCAAGAGCATGTTTTGTATTTGGTATCAAGAGCTTGTTTTATGCCTTGTTTTATGCATATTTATGCATTTTCATATTTCATATTCATTGCATATATATATTGTTTATTGCTATGCATGAGTTAAGGGGGAGCTTCCTTGAAGCTTAACTTTAATCCATGCATATATAACTCTATGAGTTTTATCATCATCAAAAATGGGAAGATTGTTGGCCCAGAGGCCTTCCACTCTAGTTTTGATGATGATTAACTCATGTAGTTATGTTTACTAATAATCTTGTGATATTTAGTTTCAGATCTCTAATCAAGATATTAGTAGGTGATTAGCTTCAACAAGATGTTTTGGAAGCTTTCACATGGTGATTCAAGAGCCCGAGCGTCAAAGATCATATATAGCACTCGTTGGAGTCAAGCTCGGTGGATCACGGTTTGGATCGAGTCAACTTGGAGACGGCGCTCTACAAGAAGACTTCGGTACTTAGTTTAGTTTTTATATTAGATCCATTTGTAAAGACTAGATAGTGTGATATACTCAAGTTCACAATACACACACTTGTTTTAGTTTTCATGTTTATTGTTTTTCGGTTTTTGGTTTAACCGATCTTGGTTTTCATGAATAGATAGATTCAAAACAAGTTTACATGGTTTAATGTATATTAGATTTGTTCTATATACATGTATGCTTCATATCATAGACAAACTTATTTTGATATGCCTATTCATGTGTTTTGGAGTTTTGTGTTTTAACAAAACATATTTTCGGATTTAAAATAAAAAATAATGATATATATATCTTTCATGTATATTGGATTTATATCCATATACAACATGCTTCAATATTGTTTCATATCATGTTTTTGTATTTGGATGAGTTTTGGACAAAACGAATTTTCAATTCAAAAATTCAAGTTTTGAAAAATACGGATTTTGATTTTCGGCAAAATTTCCATAACACAAAAAGAGTTCAAAATGTTTGTAACTTGGTTTGATTTTTACTCAAACAAGTTTGTATATCAAAGATAATACAAGAACTTATTTTTGTGAATTTTTAGAGTTTTTATGAGATTTTATTTAAGATAAAAAGTCAACATTTCAATTCCTATAAATGTCTGGTCTGGCTTCTGCCGGTCGACCGAGCTTGAGGTCGGTCGACAGACGTGCACAGCCGTGCACGCCAGTTTTGGCTGGAGGGCCGGTCGACCGCCAGAGAGCTTCTGCTCTCTGGAAAGCCCCGGTCGACCGGGTTGGTCGACCGGCAGAGAGCTCTGCTCTCTGTTCCAGGCTGCGGTCGACCGGGCCGGTCGACCGAGGCTCCAACGGTCGGCCGGGGCCGGTCGACCGACAGCCGTCTGGGCTGAAAAACAGCAGCCAACGGCTAGTTTTTGTAGGGGTTATAAAAACCCCATTTGAGGCCAGTTTTGGTTAAGGTTTTTAAAGAGAAAAATTCTCCCAATTACAAGTGTTTTATACAAGTTTTCAAAAGTGTTTTTAGAGCCAAAAGGATTCATCTTTATTTTTAAAAAGGGTTGGAAAATTCAAGAAAAAGGAGAAACTTTGGGATTGGTTTTTGATCTTCATTTTAATCTTATCCTAGTTGTTTTCCCAATAGTTTTCTTTTAGTTTTTGATTTTCAAACTCTTTGTTTTCCACACTTGAGCTATATCTTGCTATCCTATCTATAAGATCTTTATTTTGTGGAAGAAAATTGTTTGTTGTTGAGATAGACCACCTAGATTGTAACCCTCCTTATTGTGGTATCCCTCTTGTGTAGAGGTTGATTGTGGAGTGGTGGTTGGCTCCCTCTAGTGAGAGGTGGAGATTGTGGTTAGCTCCCTCTTGTGTGAGGTGGAGGCTTTGTGTTGGAATCCCTCAAGTGTGAGGTGATTGGTTTGTATTGGCTAAGTGCCTAACCCTCTAAGTGTAGAGGTGTTTATTGTTGGTTGTGCATTGCCTCTGTGAGAGGTTGTATTGGTTGAGAGAGGAGTTGTGTACTCCCAGTTGTAGTTGCCCCAAATCCTCAGTGGAGGTTCCCTGTGTGGGAGTCCTGTGTGGATAAGTTAGTGAATTGGAAATCCTTCTGTGTGAAGGCGGGGACGTAGAGCAGTGGCTCGAACCTCGAAACAAATCTCAGTGTTTGCGTTTGATCCATTGACTCTCTGTCTCTCTTTATATTGTGCCTTGCATCTATTCATATTGTCATATCATATATACATGCTTGGGTTGTTTGTGTGTGCCTCACTTGTGCTTAACCACGAGAGCTTCATATAGCGCCTCAACTCTTATTCAGAGGAATCAAGAGGAGTTAGTCCAGAGCTCTTTACCGGGAATTCGGCTACACTCGTTGGTTGCACTAAGTGTAGTTGTAATTTAGTTTTAATTTCCGCATTTAGTTCATCTAATTAGCCATACACCTATTCACCCCCCCCTCTAGGTGTACTTTCAAAGAAAACAACAAGAGAGAAGAAGTAAAAAGAAGGAGTATTACACTAGAACAAGAACGTAAAAGCAAATGAAAATACCAAGTAAATGGGAAGAAGAAAGAGAAGTATTACTTGTATAAACTTGTCACCTTCAAATACAACTTATACACACTCTCTCTCTTTCACTCTAATTGCTAAACTAACTAGAAGAAGAAGAAAACATAAAGCAACTAAAATCCTGGAAACAAAGTAACAATATAACTCTAAACTCTGGATATCTCTCTGAAGAACCCCCAAAGGGGTATTTATAGGCACCAGGGGAAACGGGCCAGGGGGCAACCCCTGGCCCGAGGCACTGGCGCGGCCGCGCCAATACGGCCGTGGAAACGTGGCCAGAGCCGCGTTTTCGCGGCTATACCAGGGTGGCGCATAGCACCGCCTGCTGTGTGCGGTCGTGTCGGTCCCCTGTCAGATATACTCTCCGGATTTCAGATTTGAGTTCCCAGGTCTGACAGAATCTTCACCTAAAGTCAATGGCTATTTTGTAGGCTTTAATCACCCATTAATTGGTGATTTAGGATCTTCTTCTTCATTGCACACCATGGACCTAAGATCACACAAGTAAACTATTATTAGCAGTATTTTATATAAGATAATTGTGCAGATGTGGTAAAAATTAAGCAATATTAGAGGCTAATCACACCCCCACACTTATCTTTTTGCTCGTCCCGAGCAAAACAAAAACAAGAGAATTATTACACCACTTTCACAGGTGACGCGATTGCACTGAGCATGTGCAACAAGCCTTTAAACCTCTAGGTTTTCCCTAGAGAAGGAGTGTTGTCTCATGAGGGTTTTCAGCGGATTGCACCCACAAACTCTAATAAATGAAAAAAATATTAGTTGTCAGCAAACCTCTTTCAAAAAAAAACTTTCAATCATCTAAGTAAAAATGACCGAATAATATAAGAATTAGGTTTAACTCTCATAAGTCGTCCTATACTTTAGCCTTCATAAAAGAAGAAATTATAATTTTTCTTTGAATTTAGAAAGGATCTTATACTTCTAACTCATTCTGTTTATTTTGTTTTAGATAGATATGCATATTGTGCAAGTATGATGTGCTTGGGATTTCTCAACTCAACTTCGAAAATCATTTTATTAATGTTTATATAGATGTTTATTCTTAGCTTCTTTAGGCTTTCTACTTTACTTATGTAACACATATCAAACCGATGACTCCCAAACCAGATAGTTTTAGGGCATCAGGTGAAAAAAACACCCTTCAGGTCAAATATGCAAGTAAAATAGGTCACGAAATCAAGATTTACTTTTATATATATATATATATACTTGGCTTGAGTAATCATGCTTCTTGAGGCACAATTATCCACTTTTTTTCTTCAAAGTTGTGTTTCTACATCCCAAGCGTGTGTGTGTGGTTTATGCATATTCTACTAAGGCTAAATAAAATGTATGAGTTATTTTTCTTGTCCATCCCAACTCTTAGTCAAACCAATGTTTCTGTTTTATTTAGGCTAAAATAAAGATTCTTTAATAAGGTTTCCTTAATTCTTTCAACCTTTTAGCATTTTTATAAAGAGTATAAAAATTCTTTTTTTCGTTAAGGATTTTTTTGTATAAAGAAAAGAAAGAATGTTAGCACCCCCCATACCTATCTAATACATTGTCCTCAATGCTAGTCATGTAAATGCAAACGCAATAAATATGGAAAAAAGATATCACCGTCTCTGTCGACTCAGGCCGACCAAGTGCGAATAGGTAAGAGAGAGGGAAAGAAGAAATATCCAAAAAAGGGTATATACAAGTATATAAGGAGTGAGCATATAAACAATAAGTATAAAGAAATTTTTAATTACACTTTTTTTGGTGGTGTGTGGTAACGATGGTCAGGTGTATGACGGAGCGAAAAGACTCAGCACAATTTTTCAGCCTGGGACGCAGACTCAGTGGTCAAAAAGGGCTTCAGTCTTTACCCATTCACTTTGAATTCCGTAATACTCTTAGGATCAACAATAACCACAACACCGTGTGGGAAGACGGTGCGCACAATGAATGGTTCAGACCAACGAGTTTTCAGCTTCCCCGCGAAAATGTGAAGCCTCGAGTTATATAGCAGAATCTAGTCGGCAAAGTTTTTCCGGATGATAATCTGGTCATGAAAAATTTTAGTTTTACTCTTTGTAATCCGTGTGTTCTCGTAAGCCTCGTTCTGTATCTCCTCTAACTCTGAGATCTGCAGTCCCTTTAGTTTACCGGTTTTGGTCAGATCGAAATTGAGTTGCTTAATAGCCCATAGGGCTCAGTATTCTAACTCGACTGGCAGGTGACAGGCTTTTTCAAAGACGATTCTATAAGGAGACATTCCCAAGACTGTCTTAAAAGTGGTTCAATAAGCCCATAACGCATCGTTTAGCTTGACCGATCATTCCTTTCGGTTTTGTCCAACAGTATTTTTCAAAGTGAGCTTTATTTGTCGATTGGTCACTTCGACTTGCCCATTTGTTTGGGGATGATACGGAGTAGATAACTTGTGATTGATGAAATATTTTCGCATCAGAGCTTCAAAAACTCTAATGCAAAAATACGACCCGTTATCACTAATTATCGCTCTGGGGGTGCCAAAATGGGAGAAGATATTTTCCTTGAGAAATTTGACAACCACTTTGTTGTCGTTGGTCCTACCCATTTAGAGACGTAATCCACAGCAACTAAGATAAATCCACAGCAGCCAAGATGAACTGGTTACCGAAGGAATTTGAGAATGGTCCCATAAAGTCGATATCCAAACATCAAAAATTTTGACTTCAAGAATAGGGTTCAGGGGCATCATGTCTCTTCTCGAAAATTTTTCAATTTTCTGACAATTTGCACATGACTTGCAAAAGTGGAATAAGTCTTTGAACAAAGTGGGCCAGAAAAACTTACTTTGTAAAACTTTCTCTGTAGTTTTGTGGGGACCGAAGTATCCTCCGCATGCAAGTTCATGGCAAAAACTAGGCACACTCCTTTGTTCTTCTTCTGGTATGCATCGTCGAATAATCTGGTCAGGATAATACTTAAAAAGATACGGCTCTTCCTAGAAGAAGTACCGTACTTAGGCAAAGAATCGACACTGGTCTTGCTTTGTCCAGTCAGCGGGTAATTATCCAATGGCCAGGTAATTGACTATGTCCACATACCATGGTTCCTTGAAAATGGCCAGGATGTGCTCATCTGGAAAATCCTCATTGATCGGAGCTTGGATAATAGGTGCATTCAGAATTCTAGACAGATAATCAGCTACCATATTTTTTATACCTCTTTTATCCCGAATTTCCTGGTCAAATTCTTGAAGCAGAAGGATCCACCGAATTAATCGGGCTTTTGCTTCCTTCTTGGTCATGAGGTATTTCAATGCCGAGTGATCCATGAAAATCACCATCTTCGATCCTAACAAGTTGGGCCTGAACTTCTCTAACGCAAAGACAATAGCCAAGAATTTCTTCTCGATCATTGTATAATTCTGTTGGACATCATTCAGGGTCCTACTCGAGTAGGAGATCACGTGCTGCCTATTGTCGATGGGCTGTCAACAACGCCGATAGCAAAATCAGAGGTATCGCACATGATTCAAACGGTTGTACCGAATCTGGAGCAGAAATAATAGGCGCAGATATAAGGTCTTACTTAAGCTTCTTCCATGATTTGAAACATACTTCGTTAAAATCAAAGGACACGTCCTTTGCGAGCAGGTTGGTTAAAGGCCTAGCGATTTGCTAAAGTCCTTAATAAATCGTCGGTAGAACCCAGCATGCCTTACAAAGGATCTGATATCCTTGATGCTTTTCGGTGGCGGAAGCTTAGCAATCACTTCTAGTTTTGCCTTGTCCACTTCAATTCCTCTCCTAGAAATCTCATGGCCTAAGATAATCCCCTGTCTCATAATGAAATAACATTTCTCCCAATTCAGAGTTAGATTCTTTTCCTTGCCTCTTTGCAGAACCAACTCTAGATGATGAAGACATTGATCAAATGAATCTCTGTAGATAGAGAAGTCATCCATAAAATCTCAAGAAAACATTCCACCATGTCGGAGAACAAACTGAGCATGCACCGTTGGAATATTGCGGGAGCATTGCATAATCCAAAAGGCATGCGTCGGTAGGAGAAAGTTCCGAATGGGCAGGTGAACATAGTCTTTTCTTGGTCTCCTGCAGCAATGGGTATCTGATTGTATCCCGAGTAACCATCTAGAAAATAATAGTACTCATGTCCAGCCAAGTGTTCAAGCATTTGGTCGATGAAGGGTAGCGGGAAGTGGTCCTTACGAGTGGCCGGTTCAACTTTCTATAGTCAATACAAACACGAACCTTGGTAGGCAGTCTTGTTGGCCCAAAGACCCATCACTCTAGTTTTGATGATGATTAACTTATGTAATTATATTTTACTAATGATCTTATGTTTATATAGTTTCAGTTATTAATCAAGATCTTAGTTGGTGTTTAACTTCAACAAAGGAGTTTTGGAGCTAACACATGTAGACTCAAGAGCTCGCGCGTCAAGATCGCATCTAGCACTCGGTTAGAGTCAAGCTCGTTGGATCGCGTTTGGATCGAGTCGGCTTGGAGACAAGAAGATTTTAGTTTGTATTTAGTTTAGAATGTTTAGATCTTGTGTAAAGGTAGATAGTATTGATATGCTCAAGTTCACACACACACAAGTTTAAAGTTTAGATTTGGAAAATATGATTTTTGTTTAAAGGCCAAACTTTTATATCACAAAAATAGTTCAAAACGTTTATAATATGTGTTGAATTTTACTCACACATATTTGTTCTTTAATGATCTTACAAGAACTTATTTTTGTGAAATTTATGTGATTTTATGGGATTTATTTGGTATTAAATAACCAAGTTTTTCAGTCCCAAAATCCCAGCCAGACTACATTGGCGGTCGATCGGACCAGTGGACGGTCGACCGGACCAATGGTCGATCGACCGGACCGGTCGACCGATGTGCACAAGGAATGTGCACATGGCCAGCCACAACGGCCGGTCGACCGCACGGTCGACCGACTGAAAGCACCCCACTCTCGGGGGCTGGCCGATCGACCGGGCAGTCGACCGATGGCGTGCCTCGATCGACCGGGTGGTCGACCAGTGGCACAATAGTCAGAAATATGACCGTTGCACCAGTCGACTGGGCGGTCGACCGGAAGGGAAATTTTGCCCTTTCCTGCTGCCAACGGGCAGACTTTTTGAGGGGTTATAAATAGCCCCCTCTTGAGCTGTTTGATATATGATTTTTTGAGAGCAAAATTTTCTATCTTTCCTAGTGTTTTTATAGCAAGATTTCAAAGAGTTTTTGGGCTACAAAGCTTTATTTTTATTTGTTTTAAAGTGTTGAAAAATTTAAAGAAAAGAGAGTCTTTAGGGAATTGGTTTTGATCTTGATTTCAATATCTATTTGGAGATCTTCCCAAGTATTTTTCTTTGTTCCAAACACTTTGATTTCTCACACTTGAGCTATCATATCTATCCTACCTATAGGATCTTATTTTTGGTGAGAAGATTAGTTTGTGGTCTTTGTGATCACCAAGGCTGTTTGTGGTCTATTGAGATCACCAAGTGTCATAATCTCTTTTCTTTGAGTTTGTGGGTATCCCTCTTGTGTAGAGGTGATTGTGGAGTTTTGAGTTTGTTGGTATCCCTCTAAGTGTAGAGGTGATTGAGGTTAGAGTTTTGACTTTATGCCCATCCATCTAAGTGTAGAGGTCATTGTTAGAGTTTTGGCTTTGTGCCTATCCCTCTAAGTGTAGAGGTGATTGTTAGAGTTTTAGCTTAGTGCCTTATCCCTCTAGTGAGAGGTGATTGTTGATGTGCCTTGCCTCTTGTGTAGAGGTTGTTGTGTTAGAGAGAGGAGTTGTGTACTCTTAATTTGTATTTGCCAAATCCTCGATGGAGGTTCCCTGTGTGGGAAGTCCTGTGTTGACGTATAGTGAAAATTCTTCTGTGTGAAGGCGGGGACGTAGAGCAGTGGCTCAAACCTCAAAACATATCTCGGTGTTTGCGATTGATCCACTATCTCTAAAGTCTCTCTCTTTTATACCTTACATTGTTTCATATTGTACATATCATACATATATGCTTGGTATTATTTGTGTGTGCTCATACTTGTGTTGAACCAAGAGAACTTCATATAGTACCTCAACTCTTATTTAGAGGAATCAAGAGGAGTTAGTCCAGAGCCCTTCACCGAAAATTCGACTACACTCTTTGGTTATACATAGTGTGTTGCGTTTAGTTTTTAATTTGTCATTAGATTAGCCATATACCTAGTCACCCCCCTCTAGGTGTATTTTCAAGTCTTTTTTGCACCAACTCTTTCTGCTCATTCTCTACCACCATAAAATCAGCTTTCTTGGGGACTGCATGAACCGGGCTAACCCATTGACTATTAGAAATGGAATAAATGATCCCATTCTTTAATAGTTTCAAAATTTCTATTTTTACAGCCTCTTACATGAGTGGGTTAAGGTCCCTCCTGGGAATCGCTTCATCGGTTAAGTGAATTCTATGTTGAACTATTGCTGAACTTATTGTAAGATCACCTAGAGGGGGGGTGAATAGGTGATGGCTAATCTAATGGTCACTTGTGAACAAATAATGCGGAATTAAATCTAAGTTGACCAAATAAAACTTCTTTTAATTAAACACTTATGTATAACTCAAGAGTGTTGCCGAATTCCCCTTGCGAGGCTCTGGACAAGCTCCTCTAGATTCCCCTTGAATGGGTTGAGGTGCCGCGTTGGCTCTCTTGGTTGAATACTAGTGTTATCAAGCAATCCCAAGCAAGTATAGCAATTTAAGCACAAGGGTATATCAAGCATGTAAAGTAAAGACAATGAAAGTAATGCAAGATATAAAAGAGACAAAGAGAGAGAGAGGGATAGAGTAAGCAATCGCAAACACAAAGGGTTTGTTTCGAGGTTCGAGCACACTTGCTCTACATCCCCGCCTTCGACACACGAAGGATTTCCACTATGCAAGATCCCACCGGATCTCTCCTCGGTGCCGTACACCTACAAACCCTCGGACTCCCAAGTCCCGTACACACGCAAGTCCACCGACTCGCCGAGGCCGTACCTCTACCAAAGAGTTCACAACCGAACTCCACACCACAACAAGCACACTTGCCCGTCTCCTCAAAGTAACAAGAAAAATCTCTTTGATGATCACAATACTTGATCACCTAAAGAGCACTCTCACTACAACACACCTATAGGAATATCTAGCAATGGATAGCTCAAGTGTGGTGTGAGAAAAGCAAGGAAAGACTATGGTGAAAAACTCAAAGAATCACTTAACACTCTCTTGATAAAAACTCTTCCTTTTGATTGGAAGTATTTGCACTAAAATCTTGTAGAGAAACTCTTCTAAAAGTATCAGAAAAACTGCTCAAGAAGTCTAAAAAATCTTAACTTCAAAACAGATGACAAGATCCCAATTTATAGGCTGCAGAAAATAGAGCCGTTGGGAATCTGTCAGTGCTGTCGGTCGACCGCCGGTCGACCGGCCAACGGTCATTTTTCTGACCGTTGCAGCCACCGGTCGACCGGCTCGGTCGACCGATAACCTGGAATGAACTGTCGGTCGACCGGCCCGGTCGACTGATATTTCCAGAGAGCAAAGCTCTCTTGGTCGGTCGACCGACCCGGTCGACCGGCCACTGTGCTGACAACGTGCACAGGGTTGTGCACATCGGTCGACCGGACCGGTCGACCGGTTTGGCCTGTCAGCCAGTCTCCAGGTCAGAAAATAGGATTTAAAAATCTTTTATAAAATCCTAAAAATACATAGAAATTCTACAAAAATAGTTTTACCAATATGCTTGAAAGAACAAACATGCTTGCACAAAATCAAGACATGTTATATATGTTTTGGTCTATTTTTGTAACTTGGAAATATTAGCTCAATAACTAAAATGTATTTTTCCAAAACATGTTTTTCCAAACTTGTTTTTCTAAATCTTCATCAAATACAAAAACAAGATATTTGAGTTCATTTTAAAGCATAGTGTGTATGGATATGATCCACTACACAATCAAAGAAATATCTATGTTTTTGACATAAAGCACTAATCATGATTTTGGTTTAAAGATATGAACTATGAAATACCAAAATCCAAAATAGTATTTTGTCTCAAAGAAAAATCTTTTTCTACTCTAGAAAATCTTTTTATGAAAGCACTTAAAAATCAAGAGTTCTATCAAGAGTGTGTGTGTGTGATATAACTTGAGCAATCCACCAACTATCTATCCTTTACATTTTTACTAAAACAAAAATACAAATTCTATACCTAGACCCAAGTCTTCAACTTCTTGAAGTCTTCCCTTGAAGGCTTCTCATCTTCTTGACTTGGTCTAAGCTTGATCCAAAAACTCCTTGGATCACCACATGCAAGCTCCAAATCTTGTTCTTTTATCCTTTGTTGAGCTATGCACCTACTAAGATCTTGATCATGAATCTGTCACTAATTAAACACAAGATCATTAGTAACTATAACTACATGAGTTGATCATCATCAAAACTAGGGTGAAGGGCCTTTGGGCCAACAATCTCCCCCTTTTTGATGATGACAAAACTCATGGAGTTATATATGCATGGATTAAAGTAAAGCTTCAAAGAAGCTCCCCCTTAACTCATGCATACCAAATAAATAATAGATATGGCAATAAAAGCACATGACATGTATGCAATGTAGGAGATGCAATCATATAAATCAAATCATAAATCAAATCTTACTCCCCCTTAAGCAAGGAACCAAATACTTCTCCCCCTTAAGTAAGAAAATCATGCATATAACTCAAATACTTCTCCCCCTTTTTGTCAATCATCAACAAAGGGTTCAAAGTTCAAATCATCAAACAAATTTTCTCCCCCTTTTTGTCAAAAATAAGGAAATCAAGGAGGGTAAAATACAAATCAATCAATAAAATTTATATGCGATATAAATTCATGAAGAGGAAGACGTTAAGTTAGCTTCCCGACACATATACATTACATGAAAGAGGGATGACAAGCCCTAATTCACATAACGTATAATATGTCATGCATAAGAGGAGATGTGAAGCTCCCCCTACACACGTATATCATGAAAAGAAGAGTTGTCAAGCTCCTCAAATTATAATATACTCAACATGAATCTATATGTAGAAGAGATGTTAAGCTCTCCTTGCATATAGGCAATACAAATTAAAAATTTTGAAATTTTCTTATGAAAACAAAATTTTAACTTTTTCTTAGTAACAACACATTTTGAGATATCAATTGTAAAATAAATAAATTTTGAATTTTTGATACCAATTTCAAAACACAATGCATAAGCTTATTATGAAATACCAATTTGAAATCTAATTAAGCTTAGCATCAACAATCTTTGTGCTTTAAAGGAAATACCACTTGTAAAATAAGCACAAATAGATAACATATATGTATGACAAGATAATACCAATAGAAATTGATATAATTTGAAGACATTCATACATACAATCAAAATATGGATATACACAACATGAAGTCATATTGATACCAATTGCAAATAACCAATGATACCAATTGAAAAGTAAGCATAAGTGTATACATCATATAATCTACCATATGAAGAATTCGAACTAGTTAAATGAACTTGTTTTAAGAACTAGTACGAGATCCTTCCATCAAGGAATAAGTTAAAAAGTTTTTCATGAAAGATCAATGAAACACAAGGCACTAAAAACACTCTAATCCATAAAGTCCATATAATTTTCAAAAGAGGTGAGTGTACTAATGTTATGTGAAACATGACATCATGAAAATGACAATGAAGTTCAATATTCCTTAAAAAATAACATAAATTTTGAAAACACGAAAATCATCACAAATTTTAATACATGAAAATTAACAAAATTATATTACATAGCATATGTATGTTTTGACAAGACATTAAGTATACATACATATCCCTAAAACACAATCGAGTCTTTATAAATAGATTTGCATGAAAGGCAAATGACTCAAGAGGTATCCATGTATATCTTAATGTTTTGGCAAAATAACCATATACATGAAATGAAATCACATGATCATAACATAAATCCAAATGGGGAATACAAGTTCAAGAATGTAATGATCATCAACATAAGGCTATACTAGTACATCTAATAGGCACAAATAAGCATTCAACCCAATCATATATAGATTTATTTGTGGTCCATAAGGTGTACAAGTATAAATCCAAGTGTTGACAAATACTAACATCTAAACTAATATTCAATACAATGAAGCATCAAAATTTTGAAATCACAAAAGAATTTATCCATAAAAATAGGATCATGTGCAATACTTGAAGAATAGATAACTAGTTTAAATGAATTTTTGACAAACTAGTTAAAGATCCTTCATAAATAAAAAATCATATGTTTTTCATGAATAATGCTAAATACATAAAAGTTCAAGCACTCATATTCCATAAAGCTCAACATATATATTTTCTTAAAGATAGAGTGTTCAAAGGTTATGTAAATAGTATCTACATGAAAATAGTCATAGAAGCCCAAATCAAATCATGACTAAAATTTTTATTTAACAACACACAAAAATCATTTGTATCAAAACAAATCATCAAAAAAATTTACATGGTATATGTATGAATTATACAAATCCAACAATATGCATACATATCCCAAATATTGAAAGAGTCTATTAAATGTTTGCATGAAGGCAAGAGACTCACGGGTATACATGTATATTTATTAGATTTGAATTAAACATGCATATACATGAAGTAAATCACACAAAAAAATTAGCAAAAACATGTATAAAAGAGAATCATCAAAACTAGATTATACACATGCATAGAGTGGATACAAGTGAGCATGAAGTTCAATCATATATGAGTCAATTGTAATTCACTATGTGTACATGTATAAATGCAAGTTTGACAAATTCTACATCCAAGCATGTAAATACCACATGAAGCACACAAAATCTTAAAACATGAACATGCTATGAATATGATAAAAGTATAAAGCATGTACAAAAAATAGGAGTTTAGAAGTTGTTACCAACTACAAAGCTCCAAATATGGTGGCCTTTCCCACCAAGATTCCTTGATAGCAATGCATCCCAATGTTTGTCCATCATATCCATTGCATTCACTACCAAGGCACCAATCCTCTCACGTTTTGTGAGAGCCCTCACCTACATCAAAATCAAAGGGTGGGGGTTTTGGTACCCATGTTTTCTTGGGTCCTTTGGGGTTAGCATTGTTGTAAGGAACCCAAAATCTATTATACTTAGCAAAATATAAATATGGTTTCTTATCAAAACAATATCTTGCTAGATGGCCTTTGCGGCCGCAATGTGTGCAAATGTACACCTTAGCATGATGCTTATGAGTGTGATTGTGATCGTGATGTGCACCATAAGCATGAGCATGATGAGTATGATGATGTGCATGAGCATGAGGAACTTGTTTCTTTTGAAATAAAGATTCCAACTTAGAATGATTGAATGCACATGTGCTCAAATTAGAGCTCTAATTATCAATTTTATTTTTCAAATTTTTAATCTCATTAGTTGTGGCATGTAAAGCATGGTGAGATAAAGAATCATTTTTCTTTTTCTTTTGAAAAACATTATCCTTTTCTTTTTCAACAAATTTTCTTTTAAAGATTTATTTTCTTGTAAAATACTTTCTTTTTGTTGTTCCACCATAGCAATATCATTTTTCAAAATATTGTTCCCTTCACAAAGATTATTCAATTTTGAAAATAAGGAAACATTCTCATTTTTCAAATCTTTATTTTCTTTTTCTAAGCATGCAATCTTAGATCTAAAAGAATCATTTTCTTTAAGCATGCAATCAAATTTCTTTTTCCAACTTTTATTATCTTTTTCTAAGCATGCAATGTTATCTCTAAATGAGTCATGTTCTTTATGCATGCAAGCAATGTTCTTTTTCAAATTTTTATTTTCTTTTCTAATCATGTCATATTTCTCAAGCAATAGATGACAAAAAGTAGATAGCTCATCATATGACATGTCCTCATCATCAGATTCGGAATTTACCTCAAGGGGGTCATCCCCTTGGACCATAAAGCATGCGTTGGAGGTGTTGCTTCCAACGTCCGAATCACTCCCGGCATAATATAGATCCTTTTCGCCAAGGGAGGTGATGATGTTCCAAGCTACAAAAGCCATATCAATATTAGCAACCCTACATAAATAATCATCATTTAGGGTGCTCTTTAAAGCATGTAGGGCTTTTGTATTAGCCTCAAGATTCTTACCATCTATACAATAAGCATTATTAGTAGTGGCAAGATATACATTATAACCTAGGGCTTTTAGGAATAATGACATCTTAACTTTCCAAATGTGGATGTTAAGAATATCAAAGGTGGGTGGTGACATAAAGTCCATGGTGAGGTGTGTGTGTACAACAAATATTGTGATTAGCCCAAATGTAGGATCTTTAACTCTTAGGTTGTTAGACCCTTATCAAGAGCACTAGCTCTGATACCAATTGTAAGATCACCTAGAGGGGGGGTGAATAGGTGATGGCTAATCTAATGGTCACTTGTGAACAAATAATGCGGAATTAAATCTAAGTTGACCAAATAAAACTTCTTTTAATTAAACACTTATGTATAACTCAAGAGTGTTGCCGAATTCCCCTTGCGAGGCTCTGGACAAGCTCCTCTAGATTCCCCTTGAATGGGTTGAGGTGCCGCGTTGGCTCTCTTGGTTGAATACTAGTGTTATCAAGCAATCCCAAGCAAGTATAGCAATTTAAGCACAAGGGTATATCAAGCATGTAAAGTAAAGACAATGAAAGTAATGCAAGATATAAAAGAGACAAAGAGAGAGAGAGGGATAGAGTAAGCAATCGCAAACACAAAGGGTTTGTTTCGAGGTTCGAGCACACTTGCTCTACATCCCCGCCTTCGACACACGAAGGATTTCCACTATGCAAGATCCCACCGGATCTCTCCTCGGTGCCGTACACCTACAAACCCTCGGACTCCCAAGTCCCGTACACACGCAAGTCCACCGACTCGCCGAGGCCGTACCTCTACCAAAGAGTTCACAACCGAACTCCACACCACAACGAGCACACTTGCCCGTCTCCTCAAAGTAACAAGAAAAATCTCTTTGATGATCACAACACTTGATCACCTAAAGAGCACTCTCACTACAACACACCTATAGGAATATCTAGCAATGGATAGCTCAAGTGTGGTGTGAGAAAAGCAAGGAAAGACTATGGTGAAAAACTCAAAGAATCACTTAACACTCCCTTGATAAAAACTCTTCCTTTTGATTGGAAGTATTTGCACTAAAATCTTGTAGAGAAACTCTTCTAAAAGTATCAGAAAAACTGCTCAAGAAGTCTCAAAAATCTTAACTTCAAAACAGATGACAAGATCCCAATTTATAGGCTGCAGAAATAGAGCCGTTGGGAATCTGACAGTGCTGTCGGTCGACCGCCGGTCGACCGGCCAACGGTCATTTTTCTGACCGTTGCAGCCACCGGTCGACCGGCTCGGTCGACCGATAACCTGGAATGAACTGTCGGTCGACCGGCCCGGTCGACTGATATTTCCAGAGAGCAAAGCTCTCTTGGTCGGTCGACCGACCCGGTCGACCGGCCACTGTGCTGACAACGTGCACAGGGCTGTGCACATCGGTCGACCGGACTGGTCGACCGGTTTGGCCTGTCAGCCAGTCTCCAGGTCAGAAAATAGGATTTAAAAATCTTTTATAAAATCCTAAAAATACATAGAAATTCTACAAAAATAGTTTTACCAATATGCTTGAAAGAACAAACATGCTTGCACAAAATCAAGACATGTTATATATGTTTTGGTCTATTTTTGTAACTTGGAAATATTAGCTCAATAACTAAAATGTATTTTTCCAAAACATGTTTTTCCAAACTTGTTTTTCTAAATCTTCATCAAATACAAAAACAAGATATTTGAGTTCATTTTAAAGCATAGTGTGTATGGATATGATCCACTACACAATCAAAGAAATATCTATGTTTTTGACATAAAGCACTAATCATGATTTTGGTTTAAAGATATGAACTATGAAATACCAAAATCCAAAATAGTATTTTGTCTCAAAGAAAAATCTTTTTCTACTCTAGAAAATCTTTTTATGAAAGCACTTAAAAATCAAGAGTTCTATCAAGAGTGTGTGTGTGTGATATAACTTGAGCAATCCACCAACTATCTATCCTTTACATTTTTACTAAAACAAAAATACAAATTCTATACCTAGACCCAAGTCTTCAACTTCTTGAAGTCTTCCCTTGAAGGCTTCTCATCTTCTTGACTTGGTCCAAGCTTGATCCAAAAACTCCTTGGATCACCACATGCAAGCTCCAAATCTTGTTCTTTTATCCTTTGTTGAGCTATGCACCTACTAAGATCTTGATCATGAATCTGTCACTAATTAAACACAAGATCATTAGTAACTATAACTACATGAGTTGATCATCATCAAAACTAGGGTGAAGGGCCTTTGGGCCAACACTTATTCCCTTGATATCTCTCATGGTCCATCCAATGGCTTCCCTATGTCTCTTCAGAATAGACATCAAGTTGTTCTCTTGTTGCTCAGTCAGATGGGATGCTATAATGGCAGGGTTTCTCTTCCGCCCAAGTAGGCGTACTTGAGGTGTTCAGGTAAGGCTTTTAACTCTAGGGAAGGTGTTGATTTATTGGAGGTGATATCTGAAATTTCAGTCCTGGAATGGGCTACACTTGGGCTTGATGCCCAGTCCATTGCCGAATCTACGATCTGGTCTAGATTAAAATAATCAAACTCGCTCTCTGTTTTCATCTTTATCCTCTCTTCATGCTCACTTGTCAAATTTTCAATGGAATTGACCTCAAAATCTGATTATTTATATCCCTGGGTTGTCTTTCAAGATTGAAAACATTGACTTCCTTCGTCATGTCTCCAAAGGTCAATCGCATGGACCCTTTCCTACAGTTGATTATGGCATTGACTGTAGCAAGGAATGGGCGCCCTAAGATGACTGGAGTTTGAGACCGTGGATTTGATACAGGTTGGGTCTCAAGCACAATGAAGTCAACGTGGTAGATAAAATTCCCGACCCTGATAGGGACATCTATGATTTCCGCCTTGGGGATTTTCACAGATCGGCCTGCTAACTGAATGGTGACTCGAGTTGGACTCAGCTCGTCCAACCCAAGTTGCTGGTATACTAAGAGAGGTAGCAAGTTTATACTTGCTCCCAGGTCAAGGAGTGCTCTGCTAATTTCTATTTGTCCTATGGTGCAGGAAATTGTGGGACATTCGGGATCTTTGTATTTCACCGGAATGGGACCAGATAGAATTTCACTTATGTTGGTTGCCAGGAACACTTTCTTGGGCACATTTGTCTTTCTCTTCTTTGTACACATATCCTTAAGAGATTTGGCATAGGCTGGGACTTGTTTGATAGCATCAAGAAGAGGCATATTCAGTCTGACCTAGTTGAACATCTCAAGTATCTTCTCCATGTGCATGTTCTTATTATTGTTCCTAAGCCTATTGGGAAAGAGTGCTACAGGCTTATGAACTTGTTCAGCAGGTGTGTCTTTGTCAGACGTTTGTGGAGCAGATTGGGGGGAGCTGGCAGATGTGGAAGCAGGAGCAAGATCAAGATAGGAAGGATTTTTCTGCTGGTAGACCAACTTGTCCACCTTCTTTCCTGATCGAAAAGTATGAACAACGTTGCACTAGTTGATCTAAAGATCCTGAATTTCATACGCTTGATTGGAGTTCCTAGGGTTAACTAGCGGCTGACTAAGTAAAGTACCCTTTGGTCTTTCACTTAGAGAGCTAGCTAATTGGCTCATCTGCATTTCCAATCTTGATATAGTCTGTGAATGGTTGCTCAATGTTTATCCCTGATTTTGGATGAAGGCTGTTTGGGACTTCATAAAAGCCTCCATACTCTCCTCCAATTTATTGAATTTCTTCTTAATTGGTGAACTTTTGTAGGAGGAAGATGGAGCTTGACTGGAAAAATTCGTTGAATGATTGGGATGGTGGAGATGATTGAAGAAATTTAGCCTAAGAGAATTGTTCTGGGCCCAAGAGAAATTTGGGTGATTTCTCCAACTGGGATTGTACATTTGCTAGTAAGGATTGTGTGGCGGTCGTGAGTAGGCCGCATTCATGTGTTCCGGCTGCACTTGGTGAGTCTAGAAAACAGGGCACTCTTCAAAAACATGGTTCGGTGCTTGACAGTATGAAACCCAGATTGTGAATTGGTGGTGGGTTGATTTGGTTGACATTGGCTGGCTCTTTTTATGTTTAGAGCCTCTATTCTCCTCATCCAGGTATCAATCCTAGCTTCTGCAGGTATGGATGATTTTAAGGATAAGAGCCCTCCTTTTGAAGCTATGGACCGTGAATTCCTTAGTTTTTTCGAGGTTGGCTCCCATTGCTGGGTTTTCTCAGCTAAATCCTCAAACAAATCCCAATCCTGATTTTCATTCTTTTGCAAGAACCCTTCCTGACACATGATTTCTAACAGGGTTTT
The DNA here is from genome assembly GCA_038442645.1 of Agave tequilana. NCBI lineage: Eukaryota > Viridiplantae > Streptophyta > Magnoliopsida > Asparagales > Asparagaceae > Agave > Agave tequilana. The sequence goes on along the minus strand of JAVJIF010032473.1, from coordinate 30,910 downwards.
CGTTTGATAATCTAAACCATCATAGAGAATCTGGCGCTGACGTCATTTCTCTACACCATGATGAAGGCGCTGAGCTAGGAAATCTTTGAATCGCTCAAAGTATCTCCAAAATGGTTCGCTCTGTTTTGCCTGAACTGAATGATATTCTCTCTAATGAGGGCAATTTTGTGGATTGGATAAAATTTCTTCAAGAAGGCCTTGACGAAATCGTCCCATATTGTATAACTGAATCTACAGCCAAACTGTACAACTATTTTTTAACTAGGTCCTTTAGGGAGAAGGGAATGAAACGTAACCTAATGGCATCGTCTCCAAGCTGGGGAATGCGCATTATGAGACATACTTCTTCAAATTCCCTAACAAAGTAGTATGCATCTTCCGATTTTAAACCATGAAATTATGGAAAGGTGTTGATGAAATAGGGCTTTAACTCAAAGTTATTTACATTCGCCTCAGGAAGTTTAATACAAGATCGTAGTTAGGTTCTGATCGGGTAAAACCTGTCCTGTAGCAACGCCATCACAGGTTCTAGATGTAAGGGTAGAGAAGTGTTTATGGTTAATCTGGAAGTTATAGGATCTCTCACCCACTCTTGCATGCAGCACACCACAAACAACGTATAGATAATAAACAATCGAAAAGAATAAAAGTAACCAAAAGAAAGAAAAACAATCACCAAGCCTTAGTCTAAGGTACATGGACCTAGACGACTCCTAACTGGTCGATTCTCTGGAGGAGGTTGTTGCAGGAACTCGACTATAAGCTAATCGGTCAGGAAAGAGCAAAACTCGGTGGGAGGTATCCGAGCGTGAGCCACGGGCCTTAATTACACCAAACCACAGAGCTTTCAAGGCTTAACCTCTCAATCCACTTAGACATCAATTTTGTAGGAGTATAGTTCTTACAATTTTCACCCTCAGTTAATCTCTTAGTGTGTCTGAGATGTCCTAGGGCTAACGTCTATCAATTTTTAGTTAAGGTTTGGGTTGTGTGTGTGCACTTGGAGAAGATTTTTGGGCTAAGTAAGGGTGATGAAATCCCCACATTATCTTGTTTATTTGGGTTTTTGCCCTTAATGTCAATTGTGTAAGTATACAGTTTATTCACAACAAGATAACACTCAAAGCGATAAATCACTCCAAAATGTTGGTCCTATTCCATATGAATGCACACGTACCTTTCTTCAGCACTCTTCAACAGAAATTGAAATGAATTGAAATAGACACGTTCCCTAAATACAAGAGTCTAATTCGATTTTCAATTTAGCAACAAATGGATTTCTACTGAATTATTACAAGTGTAAAGGTGAAGCATACAAATGAACTAAAAATTTAAGAAAGCAATTTGAGCGATTTTCGGCAACCCTGCAGAAGAGCTTCTGTTAGTACTTCAATCGAAAAAATTCGCTTTACACGAATTTTCTGAGGGCACATGAATTCCTCGTGCAGTGTCTTTGGCCACCACTCTTGCATCCCGTAATAGCTAGATCCTTGGTACTTCTCCTACACACAAAAACAAAGAAAAATCTTTAGCATTGAACAATAAAGCTGTTCCCTCCCCGGCAACAGCGCCAAAATTTGATCGGTAAAAAGCATGCACAAATGTAAGTAAAGGAATGTGGGTCGATGTTACTGCTTTCGCAATTCTTTCGTAGTAGCAAAGTGGCTATACGGGTCATATCCACAATGAGGGAGAGCGATGGAAGTTTTGATGCAGCTTCGTTGTTCAAAGTAAAGAAAGAGTTTTTTTGTTTCAAATAAAGAATTAAAATGAAAATAAGTGTTGTTCCAAGAATTGTTTGGATTGGTTTGTTGTTTGTAAAAGTGAATTTTCTTAATGATAAAAATGCATAGCTAACTTTCTACTAAGTGCTCTCACTAATCTCTAACTTCTTGAAGATGTAGCCTCACGATGGATCATAAGCAAGCATAACCCTTATGCATAGGAACTATTCACGTAAAAATCGAGTGAAAGTTCTTCCTTTAACTTAGTTTTACACAGCAAAAACTTGAATATTCCATTATCAAGATCCAATTGAAGGCGAGAATAAAGAAAGAAACAAGTGCACTAATGGTATCAGCAAAGATTAATAGGAATATCTCTAACTTACGAAAACAAGTAAAGTTTACAATTTATAGATCATCAAAAACCGTTAAGAATGAAATATAAAAAGGGAATACTTGTAAGTAAGTTAGAGTTAGAACCCTCATCTTAAGATGTCATAGCTCTCGTTTGCACAAGGCTTGTTTGACACTATTGACTCATTTGGGTTATCAATCAAGTTGTTAGAGATTAGTGGGTTAGTTGTTAGTTAGCCATGCAATAAGAGAGTTTATTAGACATGAGTAAGAAAAGAAAACAACAAGAGAGAAGAAGTAAAGAGAAGGAGTATTACACTAGAACAAGAATGCAAAAGCAAATGAAAACACCAAGTAAATGGAAAGAAGTAAGAGAAGTATTACATGTATAAACTTGTCACCTTCAAATACAACTTGTACATACTCTCTCTCTCTCTCTCTCTCTCTCTCTCTCTCTCTCTCTCTTTCACTCTAATGGCTAAACTAATTGAAGAAGAAGAAAACATAAAGCAACTAAAATCCTAGAAACAAAGTAACAATTCAACTCTAAACTCTTGATATCTCCCTGAAGAACCCCCAAGGGGGTATTTATAGCACCAGGGGAAAGGGGGCCAGGGAGCAACCCCTGGCCCGAGGCACTGGCGTGCCGCGCCAGTACGGTCGCGAAAACGCGGCCAGATCTGCGTTTCTGTGGCTATACCAGGGCAGCGCGCGCAGCGCCGCCTGCTGCATGCGTTCGTATCGGTCCCCTGTCAGATGTACTCTCCAGATTTTAGATTTGAGTCCCCAGGTCTGACAGAATCTCCACCTAAAGTCAATACTACTTTGTAGGCTTTTAATCACCCATTAACTGGTGATTTAGGGTCTTCTTCTTCATTACACACCATGGGCCTAAGATCACACAAGCAAACCATTATTAGCAGTATTTTATATAAGATAATTGTGCAAATGTGATAAAAATTATGCAATATTAGAAACTAATCAATCCCCAGTGGTGTCAGTAAAGTTAACATTAAACCTCTGACGATAAGGCCCGCTCAGAATCAATGTTTGTCATGTTAAATATTATACCTCTGACAATTCATTCTGTTTTCCACTAAAATCTCTTACTAATTCCCTCCCATGGAATGGCACGTCCATAAGCTCAATCACTGCTATGCTAACACTATACCTCTAACAGTGAAAAGTTTCAAATCTCCCCAGCGAGTACGAACTTTACTTATCAATTCTCATCTACAGAATGATAAGTCCTCAAAATTGCTCATATCGCAAATTAATTCTTATCAAGTTAACACTATACCTCTGACATTTCAAACTTTACTTGTCAATTCTAGTTAATAGAATGACAGATCCTCAAAATTGTTGTCATGTTAACACCACACCTCTGACAAATTACTGTTAAGTTTAACACTATCCCTCTAACAGTGATTAAGTTGCTGTCAATTTCAATATTAAACCTCTGATAGTCAATTTTCCTCAGGCTTCCATATCGAAGCTGAGATGAGCGATAACATTGCACCTCTAACATCCAGTTCATTGTTAAGTTCAACAATACACCTATGACAATGACTTTTCCTTACACTTTCATATCAAAGTCGAGATGACTAATGTTAAGTTCAAAATTACACCTCTAGCATTACGTTCACTACCAAGCTTAACACTACACCTATGACAATGATATTTTCAGTTTTTTCAAATGAAACTGAAATTCCTACGGAGCTAAGTTAATATCACGCCTCTAGCTCACATCCTTGTCAAGTTAATATTACACCTCTGATAAGATTTAATCCAATCTGTTAAGTTAATATCACACCTCTAACGATAAAAACTTTCCTAGATCCTCAATGGGTTTAGTCTTACTTGTAATTCTCGTCAATAGAATGATAGATCCACTTAAAATCACTGTTAAGTTAATATCATACCTCTAACGGTGTTTCCATCAAATCCCCAGTTGAGTCCTAAATTACGTTAATACTAAATCTCTAATAAAGACTCACTCATAATCCTTCGCGGGTTGAAAATTTCACTTGCCATTCTCATCCATAGATTGGCAAGACCACAGAAATTATTCAACTCTTATCATGTTAATATCACACCTCTGACAGTAATCTTAAATCTCTTAAATAGAACTTTTCCTAACTTTGACTTGCTAAGTTAAAATATTTCTAGCAAATCAAAGGCAATCACTTCTACTTGTCTGATTTTCAATACAAAAAAAGGGAAGTCAAGACATGAAAGAAGGCAGAAAAAAATATCACTTTTATTGATATTCAAAAATATGAAAGTGATATAAAACACTCTCTTATACAATAAGATTGAGTGCTACAATAAAGGAAATAAAGAAGTCCCTCTTACTCAGCGAAAGGTTGCACTCACTTCTGAAATCACCTAGAGGGGGGGTGAATAGGTGATAATGCTAATCTAATGAACTAAATGCGGAATTTAAAAACAAATTGCAATTACACTTAATGCAACCAATAAGTGATGCACACACAACCAAGCCAAGCATATAAATATGAATGATCAATATGAAATAATGCAAGGCACAATACAAAGAGAGAGAGAGTAAGAGTCAACGGATCAAGCGCAAACAACAAGATTTGTTTCGAGGTTCGAGCACGCAGCTCTACATCCCCGCCTTCACCCAGAAGGATTTTGAATCCACAAGCTTGTCCACAAAGGACTCCCACACAGGGAACCTCCGCCGAGGATTTGGGGCAATACAGTAACTAGGAGTACCCAATTCCTCTCTTTACAACCACAACCTCTCACTAGAGGCAAAGCACCAAGCCAACCAAAATAATCACCTCACAACTTGAGGGATAAGCACAAAGCTACACAAGGATCACCTCACAACTAGAGGGATACAACCCAATTGCACAATTTCCTCAACACTATGAGGGAAAGGCACAAAGCCAAGCAATAATAGGGTTTACAACTTGGTGATCAAAAGATCACAAACCAATCTCTTTTTCCCACAAACACAAAGACCCTATAGATAGGATAGAATGAAGCTAAAGTGTGGAAAACAAAGTGTTTAAAACAAAGAAAAATCACTTGGGAAATCTCCATAAAGATATAGAATGATTAGACCAAAACAAATTCCCAAAAGACTATTTTTCTTTGAAATAATGAAACACTTTTAAAAACAATAAAGATTGATCTTTTTGGCACAAAGAAACTCTTTTCAAACTTGTATAAACACTAGAGAAAGCTCAGAAATTTTAGCCCAAAAATTCTTTTTGAAAACTGGTCACAAATAGGGTTTTTATAGCCTCTTTAAAAATATAGCCGTTTCAGTCAAAAATGGTTAGAATTGACCATCCGGTCGACGGCCGGTCGACTGGCCAACAGTCAATTTTTGATCGTTAGCCGGTCGACCGCCCGGTCGACCGCTCGGTCGACCGGAGCAAACCCGAGAGTGGGTTGCTCACAGTCGGTCGACCGCTCGGTCGACCGGCTCAATGGGCTGGCTGCGTGCACGTCTGGTCGACCGCACGGTCGACCGCCAGGGCCTGGCAGTTCAGATATAGGGATTGAAAACTAGATTTTTAAAGTCTTAAAAATTCCCATAAAATCTCTAAAAATTCCACAAAAATAGTTTTATCATTATACCTTGAAATACAAACTTGTGTTAAAAATTTCAACACAAATTTCAAACATTTTGAACCATTTTTGTGTTATGAAAATATTGCCTAAAACCAAAACCCGTATTTTTCCAAACTTAGATTTTTCAAATGAACATCCGATTTTTTCAAAACTCATTCAAATACAAAAACATGATATTTAAATACTTTGAAGCATGATACATATGAATAGAAATCCAATATACATGAAACATATACATATCATAGTTTTTGACTTTATTTCCAAAAATATGTTTTGTTAAAACACAAAACCTAAAACACTTGAATAGGTATATTAAATTAAGGTTGTCTAGGATATGAAGCATACATGTATATAGAACATATCTAATATACATAAACACATGTAAACTTGTTTTGATACTTATCTATTCATGAAAACTAAGATCGGTTAAACCAATCAAACCGAAAACCAAAATCAAAACATGAAACATGTGTGTGTTATGAACTTGAGCATATCATACTATTCTAATCTTTACAAATGGATCTAAACACAAAACTAAACTAGGTACCGAGGTCTTCTTGTAGAGCGCCGTCTCCAAGCCGACTCGATCCAAAACTCCATCCACCGAGCTTGACTCCAACGAGTGCTATATATATGATCTTAATGCTCGGGCTCTGGAATCATCATGTAAAAGCTTCCAAACCATCTTGTTGAAGCTAATCACCTACTAATATCTTGAATAAAGATCTAAAACTAAAATCACAAGATTATTAGTACACATAACTACATGAGTTAATCATCATCAAAACTAGAGTGGAAGGCCTCTGGGCCAACAATCTCCCCCTTTTTGATGATGACAAAACTCATGGAGTTATATATGCATGGATTAAATTAAGCTTCAAAGAAGCTCCCCCTTAACTCATGCATAGAAGAAAACAACAAATATATGCAATGAACATAAAATATGAGAATGCATAGATATGCATAAAACTATGAAATGCATATAAACAGGCTCTTGAAACCAATAGATATGCATAAAACAATAAAATGTATAAAACATGCTCTTGATACCAAATGAAAGGTAAAACAAGTTATTTCTTCTTTTTCTTAATTTCATAAACATGTTCTCTTTAAAGAATGCTTTTGATACCAAAATTACATAATGCTCTTGATACCAATAAACCAAAATGCTCTTGATACCAATAAACCAAAACTTACATAAACCAAAACTTACATAATGAAAGCTCTTGATACCAAACATTACATAATGCTCTTGTTACCAATAATAAAACATGTTCTCAATATCAAACATGAAACAAAGATCATGCATAAATCATGCATATAAACTCAAATTCTTCTCCCCCTTTTTGTCAATCATCAACAAAGGGGTAAACGACAAACCAATAAAAATTATTCTTCTCCCCCTTTTTGTTCAAAACAAAGAATCAATAAAAGGTGACATCAAACAAATCAATAATAAGAATATGAAGGCAATGTAAATCAAAACATTTTTATATCAATATGAAAACATATACCAATTGATAGTAAAAACAAAATCTTGATACCAATTGATAAGTAAACAACTAACATACCAATTGTAAATAAACAATCTTTTTCCATCATAAAGTATGGGAGTGGAAATAAATACCAATTGAAAGATGAAATACAAGTTTTCTCTCCCCTTTATGAAAAACAAACTAAAACAATGATAAAAAAAATTTTATTTTTCATAAGCTTATGCATTGTTTATTAAAATATCAATTGAAACATGATAGGCATTAAAAAATCAAGCTTATCAAACTCAAAATTTGTGCTTGAAAAAAAATATAGAGATATAGTACACACAAATAAAACATCTATATGTATGAAAAATTAGATACCAATTGAAATTGATACTCTTTGAAATGTAAGCATACATACATAAAAATATATGAGTATACAAGAAATGTCAATATTGATACCAATTGAAAGATTCCAATGATACCAAATGAAACAACAATAATATCAAGTGTATATCTCATATTTCTATCCTCCCAACTCATGCTCATGTTTAAACTGATTTTCAATACAAATCATACATAGGCAAGGTCTCCCATCCAACTGCCCGTTGACGGTAGGGGTTTTCAAAAATAGGTTTGAAAGTATAATATGTTTGAAAATCTCTACCATAACGAAGAATACCGCAACTAGTTAAATGAAAAAACTTGTTAACTAGTACGAAATCCTTCAAGTAAGGAATAAAACAAAAATAATTTTCATGAAACTATGTAAATCACATGATCACTAAAACACTCAAAATCCATAAAGCCCATACATACTCATGAAAAACATAATTATGAGAAACATTTAAATGAAGTGAGTGTATAAGAGTTATGTGACACAAATAATCATGAAAATATACATTCAAGCTTAATATTCCGTAAAACATGAAAATCATCACAAACTATTTAATCTTCAAGGCATATGTATGTCTTATACAAACTAAAGTATACATACATATCCAAAACACAATGAGTCCACAAATGTATATGCATTAAGGCACGTGGCTCAAAGGATGTATATGTATAGACGATAATTTGGACAAGATAGACATATACATGAAGTTAAACATATGAAAATGAAAAACATGGGAATACAAGTTAAAATGCATGAATCATCAAAACTAGACTATACTAGCACATCTAATGGGTACAAATAAGCGTTCAAGCACAAACATATAATGATCTAATTGTGGCCCATTATATGTACAAGTATATATCCTAGTCTTAATGAAAACTAACATTTAAACATGTAATCAAATCATGAAGCATCAAAACAAAACAAAAAATCATAAACATCCATATGATCATTATGTATATGCATGTGCATTAGATCTAGGACATACATATTAGTTAAAAATAAGGTGAGAACACATAGATATAGATCCATATAAAACATGGGTGTCTCAAATAACTAAACATGTATATCACTAATCTAATGAACATGGCATAAGCATAATGAACAATAAAACATGACATGCTATAAATCAATGATGTGAAAGCATGTAAATAAAAATGGGAGTTAGAGATCGATACCAAAACTGATGAAGGCACCTCTCTAGTTCTCCAAACCAAGGTGGTCTTCCCACCAAACCTTTCCTTGAAAGTGATGCATCCAAATGATCATCATGAAGCTCGGAACGCATCCACTCTAAGGTACCGATACTCTCACGTCATGTGAGATCCCACACCTACATTAAATACAATAGGAGTGGTCTTTGGTACCCATTTCCTTTTGGGTCCATGGGGGTTAGTCCCTTTCCTAACCCAAACAAAATTATTTGCTAAATTTTCATCATGTATTCTATCATAGCAAAATCTAGCAAGGTGGCCCTTACGTCCACAATGTGTACAAGTGTACACATGAGCATACAAAGTGTGATGGGTGTGTACGTGAGGAGCATGTGTATGCTGTGAAGGGTGTGCATGCAAAAATGGAACTTGTTTCTTTCGAACCAAGGATTCCAAGCGTGTATGATTCAAAGCACATTGGCTCAAAGTGGAACCCAAACAATCAACACTTTTCTTCAAAATATTTATATCATTTTCAATACTTGAAGATAAAGTGGAGCATGCAATAGATGTGCTAGGTGAGGCTACACTAGCATGGCAAACATGTGAGTCTATATAAATTTTTAAAGATTCATTTTTCTTTAAAACTAAATCTAATTCTTTTGTGATGAAATTAATTTCATTTTTCAAAGAATGATTATCTTTTAAAATAAAATCTAATTTTGAAGATAAAACTTCATTGTTTTTCAAAACATCATCACAATCATTTTTACTTTTTAAAAATTCATTTTCCTATAGGGCAAGGTCTAGTTGAGATTTAAGTGAGTCACGTTCACTAGCAATCTTTTCCTTCTCTTGCAAAATCAATTCAAAATTTGAACACAAATCCTTATATTCTTCTTTTAGTTCAAAATTTTTCTTTTTCAAAAGGTCATGTTTTTTCAAAAAAATTTCAAGCTTTGTGGCAAGTTCTACATTTAAGTTTTGTTCTTGTAAACACCCATAGCAATAGGAACTAGACCTATCATCTAGTTGAGATTCTGATTGTACCTCAAGGGAGTCATTCCCTTGGACCATGAGGCAACGCTCGTCGGACTTGTCTCTCCTAGATCTCCTCATCTTATCGATAATCTTTGGTAGCTCGGGAGAAGTCAAAATGCTCCAAACTGCAAAAGCCAAATCATAGTGAGCAAACACATATAAAAGATCTTTATCAAGATATGCTCTAAGTGTCTTAAGGGCTAGTGCATTGGCCTTTCTATACTTGCTATCATTGGGGTAGGACTCTTTAGTAGTGGTATGATAAACTTTATGTCCTAGGGTTTTCAAATGACAACTCATATTGGCCTTTCAAATATCAAGTCTAGAAATATCAAACATAGGAGGGCTATCCATGAGTGCAAACTATATGTGCGCAAATGTAAATGAAGATTAGCAAACCAAGATCTCACTCCTAGGTGGTTAAACCTAAATATCAGGAGCGTAGGCTCTGATACCAATTGAAATCACCTAGAGGGGGGGTGAATAGGTGATAATGCTAATCTAATGAACTAAATGCGGAATTTAAAAACTAATTGCAATTACACTTAATGCAACCAATAAATGATGCACACACAACCAAGCCAAGCATATAAATATGAATGATCAATATGAAATAATGCAAGGCACAATACAAAGAGAGAGTAAGAGTCAATGGATCAAGCGCAAACAATAAGATTTGTTTCGAGGTTCGAGCACCCAACTCTACATCCCCGCCTTCACCCAGAAGGATTTCGAATACACTAGCTTGTCCACAAAGGACTCCCACACAGGGAACCTCCGCCGAGGATTTGGGGCAATACAATAACTAGGAGTACCCAATTCCTCTCTTTACAACCACAACCTCTCACTAGAGGCAAAGCACCAAGCCAACCAAAATAATCACCTCACAACTTGAGGGATAAGCACAAAGCTACACAAGGATCACCTCACAACTAGAGGGATACAACCCAATTGCACAACCTCCTCAACACTATGAGGGAAAGGCACAAAGCCAAGCAATAATAGGGTTTACAACTTGGTGATCAAAAGATCACAAACCAATCTCTTTTTCCCACAAACACAAAGACCCTATAGATAGGATAGAATGAAGCTCAAGTGTGAAAAATAAAGTGTTTAAAATAAAGAAAAATCACTTGGGAAATCTCCACAAAGATATAGAATGATTAGACCAAAACAAATTCCCAAAAGACTATTTTTCTTTGAAATAATGAAACACTTTTAAAAACAATAAAGATTGATCATTTTGGCACAAAGAAACTCTTTTCAAACTTGTGTAAACACTAGAGAAAGCTCAGAAATTTTAGCCCAAAAATTCTTTTTGAAAACTGGTAACAAATGGTTTTTATAGCCTCTTTAAAAATATAGCCGTTTCAGTCAAAAATGGTCAGAATTGACCATCCGGTCGACCGGCCGGTCGACCGGCCAACGGTCAATTTTTGACCGTTAGCAGCTACCGGTCGACCACCCGGTCGACCGCGCCCTGAACCAGAGAGCAACAGCTCTCTGGCTGGTCGACCGCTCGATCGACCAGAGCAAACCCAAGAGTGGGTTGCTCACAGTCGGTCGACCGCTCGGTCGACTGGCTCAATGGGCTGGCTGCGTGCACGTATCTGTGCACGTCTGGTCGACCGCTACGGTCGACCGGCTCCTGGTCCGGTCGACCGCACGGTCGACGGCCAGGGCCTGGCAGTTCAGATATAGGGATTGAAAACTGGATTTTTAAAGTCTTAAAAATTCCCATAAAATCTCTAAAAATTTCACAAAAATAGTTTTATCATTATACCTTGAAATACAAACTTGTGTTAAAAATTTCAATACAAATTTCAAACATTTTGAACCATTTTTGTGTTATGGAAATATTGCCGAAAACCAAAACCCGTATTTTTCCAAACTTAGATTTTTCAAATGAACATCCGATTTTTCCAAAACTCATTCAAATACAAAAACATGATATTTAAATACTTTGAAGCATGATGCATATGGATAGAAATCCAATATACATGAAACATATACATATCATAGTTTTTGACTTTATTTCCAAAAATATGTTTTGTTAAAACATAAAACCTAAAACACATGAATAGGTATATCAAATTAAGTTTGTCTAGGATATGAAGCATACATGTATATAGAACATATCTAATATACATAAACACATGTAAACTTGTTTTGATACTTATCTATTCATGAAAACTAAGATCGGTTAAACCAATCAAACCGAAAACCAAAATCAAAACATGAAACATGTGTGTGTTGTGAACTTGAGCATATCATACTATTCTAATCTTTACAAATGGATCTAAACACAAAACTAAACTAGGTACCGAGGTCTTCTTGTAGAGCGTCGTCTCCAAGCCGACTCGATCTAAAACTCCATCCACCGAGCTTGACTCCAACGAGTGCTATATATATGATCTTGATGCTCGGGCTCTGGAATCATCATGTGAAAGCTTCCAAACCATCTTGTTGAAACTAATCACCTACTAATATCTTGAATAAAATCTGAAACTAAAATCACAAGATTATTAGTACACATAACTACATGAGTTAATCATCATCAAAACTAGAGTGGAAGGCCTCTGGGCCAACAACTTCTTGAAATATTGAAGATGTACAAAGCTCATCCTCTTTACCGTGGTCGAGAACAGCGGATCAACTTTCTCTCCTCTTAGAACAATGGTGCTTCTCGAGGTCAAAATGCAGGGAGCAATCGTATTCCACCCAACTAACTGGTGTGATGGTCTTCATAAGGCCGAAATCCTTCGCTTAATGGGAAGCTCCACTACTAGAAAGTCATCTAATGAACTTGAATTTTTCATCGCTATCTCTTCTTTGAGTAAGATTGGTGAAGGAAGGATCTGAGACCTTACTGATGACGTTCTCTTTACTGCGCCATACTCACTGTGACAAGGAAGGATCCGAGACATTACTGGTGCATCATATCCAATAATATCTTGATGTGTATCGATAACCGCGTAGATCTTCCTCGCTCTTGGACAGAAGCTCTGATTTTTCGAGTGCTCGCCAATCGAACAAGCTGGCTGATTCAATATTCTCCCATGAACCCGGCAAAGACGCTGGAACCAGCACCTTCGGTATGGTCAAGACCTTTAAGAAACAAAAAAATAAGAGTTAAAATTCTGCAAAGACAGAAAACAGGAAGCCAGAAGCACAAACGCAGGGCTGAAGTCATGAACTCCAGACCCGAATCTCACGGACGCAGAGATAGAAAATATAGATCTAAATGCAATCAGATATTAGACTCGCGTCTGATAATTGAGACATGAGCATATATCAAAGATGCAGACTCGGGTCTTAAAACTTTCTGAAATTGCTCACGCCTGTTTCTAAAGCTCCAGACGCGGAGCTTGTCACATTCGCGTCCAAAGATCTCAAAAGAGCGGACTTAAATTTTTCTAAGTCAGGAACCCCAAATGCGAGCTTCATATACAAAACTCGTGTTCAATTCTCAAAACGCATAGTGCACCACACTCGCGTCTTAAGAACTTGAGACTTAAACTTTGAAGTCAACAAGCCCGTGTTTCATCAGGTAACGCGAAAGACGCGTTTGTAGAGCAAGGACGCATGAAACTCAAGAAAAAGATTTCAGAAAGAGATCAAGAGACAGAGTCTCTTAATGGCCAAGGATGACAGAACTTTAGTGAGACCGAGCCTTATCATGACAAAAGCCAGTTCCTACCCGAAAAAGAATTCTCTAAAAGTTGGACTTCATTTGTCAAGGCACGACCGTGAAAGCACTTAAAGAAATACTTTTAATCTTGAAATCACTTAACAGTGATAATCTTCGAAGAAATTGAAAGAAAGCAATGAAGCTTTGAGTTCTTTTTATTCTTCAGAACATATGCCCGTGAAGGAGGCCCTTGAAGGGGAACAATCAAGATGAAGTTTCTCAGAGCATATGCTCGCGGAGGAAAACAGTCAAGATGAATGACTGTTAAGAGGTTGGGACCTATTTATAGGCTCGTTAAATGACATTTAATTAATGGTATAAAAATCAAAGCCATACTTAAAGGCCAAAATTAATAGCCTTAATTCGCTACGCGGATATCAAATCCAGTCTGGATGAGACACGTGAATTTTTGCTTCGAGAAATTCCAATGACACGCATCCTCAGCTGTCAACGCCGACTTCGCATTGAAAGATCCAGCGAGATCTTCGTGTCAAGCTGCATGTGACGCTTTGAAGGCCACGTTTTGAAGTCCGCAAGCCTTAAGCTGCGTCCTCTCTGTCAAATGGAAGAACACAAGCTTGCGTTTCCAACAAGTCCAGAGCCGCGTCTCTCACAAATTCAAAACCGCTCTCACAAATTCAGAGCCGCATTTCTGACAAGTTCAGAACCGCATCTCTCACAAGTGCAGAGGTGCCTGCAGAGCTGCGTATCTTTCACAAGTACAGAGCCGCGTTTCTCTCAGCAACTCAGAGCCGCGTCCTCTCAACAACTTAGAGCCGCGTTTGTCTCAATGGATCAGAGCCGCGACTCTACCTTGAAGCCTGCATTATTTCAACTAAGTGAGAGCTGCGTCTCCACTTCAATACTCGCATCTCTCCGATGAATGGGAACCGCGTTTATATTTTAGATGAGGTTCGCGTTTCTAAAGCAACATGACCTTTATGTTTATAAGACTTGCATTCAGTCTTTGCTTCCGCAGTCAGTTCAACAGTACACTGGTGCAAGCAGATGACTATTTTTTCTGATTTAATAGTACACCAAAATCAGTTCAGAACACCGAGGAGGTCCAGACTGTGTATCCAGACACTCACGACGATCATCTCTGGTGGCTTCAAAGAGTTTAACAGGACACTCACGAAGACCAAAATTCGGACAAGATCAAGCTCAAGATATCTCAGAAGATTGCTAGTCCAGTCTTGAGAGCTTACTACTAAGAGAAAATCTAAAGTTTTTCAAAACCCGTTCTAGTCAACCGCAGAGTTTTGAAAACTTTAGAGGGGTTCCGTAGACTGTCTAAAAATCACTGAGGACAAGTCATCAGAAAGAAGAGTCTATACTCCAGATGTAAGGCTAATCATAACCACTCGCGCAGTACCAAGACGCAAGGGTCGAAGCTCGCGTCTCAACATCACTGCAATGGCCAAGACGCAGAGCTTGAAAGCCGCGCCTCAGTATCACTGCAGTACCAAGACGTAAGGGTCAAAATCCGCGTCTCTTCTTCACTGCAATGGCCAAGACGCAGAGCTTGAAGCCCGCGTCTCAGCCATCTATGCAATACCAAGACGCAGATCTCGAGGCCCGCGTTTGGCAGAGTTTGAAGCCTACATCTAGCAAGGTTCGAAATTGACATCCAACGACACTATAATATAATGCCAAAACGCGAGGTTCGAAGCCCGCGTGTCTACTGCAGAGAAGCCCTGCATCTTGGTTATAACTGTCCTTATTACTGGGCTAATTACTGCCCACGTAATGAGAGGAGTTAACGCCCATTATGAAGAATTTTTAGGGGACAGTTTCACCCCTAAAACCCCTATAAATAGCTTAGTTTGGTATTAAGGGGGAATCAAATTGGAGAATTTTGATGAGAATTTTCAGCTGAGGAATACTAAAGAATTCAACTCTTCTGTCAACTTGCTGAGTTCAAGTTTTTTCCCAAGTCTTTTTGAGATTCTATTTGGACAGGAGTTGTGCTACTCCGTCCATAATCCGAGGAGAAGGTTCTCAGAAGGCCCTGATGTTCACCCGGTCAACAGAAAATAAGAATCACTTTCTACCGCTACATCAAGAACCCAGCATTTAAAAAAGAGGAGATTTGAACTTGAATATCTCCTCTCTCTTGTAACCGGAGTATTGATTCGTTGTAATCTTTCATTGATCCAAGGAACTTTTATGATTCATATTTTCAATTTTCTGACACAAAGCAATAGCAGAGTATTATTACAAAATAAATATGAAATTATGAGAAAAATAATGGAATATTAGTGACCAATCACACCCCACACCTATCTTTTACTCATCCTTGAGCAAAACAAATAAATAGAAAAAAAACGAACATAATCTAACTCTCTTTTATAGGAATCAAGGTTGCACTTAGCACGTACAACCAGTCGTTAAACCTCTAGGTTATCTCAAGAGGACGAGTTTTGTCTTATGAGAGTTTTTAGTGGATTACACTCACAAAATCTATAAAGAAAGAAAAACAAAGTGTTTGTATTTTTAAAAACGCATTTTGAAAAGGAAGATAATATTTGAAGAATTTTTGCAAAAATCAGGTAATCTATAAGTCATAGGAATACCAAACTATTCATTTTTAAACTTAGTCTCTATTCAAAAACTTGTTATCAATTAAGGTAAGGATTAAAACTGTATTTCTCATCTGGTCTTTTATTTTACTCTAAGTTATTGCATCTTTGTGACCGTGAATATTTGACTAAGGATTCTTCAACCATAACTCATATTCTTTATTTTTTATATTTTGGCGGTAATATCTCTTAGTTCTATTTGACTTTCTAATTCACCCATGTAATGAACCTTTTATTGGTGACTCCCAAACCAGACGGTTTTAGAGCACCGGTTGAGAAACATCCTAAGGACTTAAGGACTCGAGTAAACAAGACCCCAAAACTAAGGTTTTTTATTCATTATATGGATCACTTTTAGGCGTGAATATTTATGCTCTATGAGGCACAAATACTCAGCTTAATCAGAAGATTTTTAATATATATATATATATTTATATATATTATAAGGTGTAAGAATCTTTATTCCTGAACCCTAAGTATGTAAGTGTATAAAGTACGCATATTTCATTAAGGTTAAAATCAAGATTAAATTACTTTTGAAATTTTTCTTTCTAACCCTATAAATCAAACAAATAATCTTATTTTGATCAAGTATAAGAAATCCTAATTATGATTCTCTTATTCCTTAAAATTTACTTAATTTCTCACAAAAAATAAGTTAAAATATTGTTTTTCTTTTCAAAAAGTTTTAGAATGAAAAGAATTATATATATATATATTAAAAGAAAACCTATATTATGTTAGAACCCTCTCCGCACACCTATCTCATGCATTGTCCTCAATATATGAATGAATGCATAACATGAAAAAAAAAAGGACGAAAGAATGTTACCTCAACGTTGTGGTTTCGGTGGTGAGCAGATTGAACCAAGCATTGCTGCCTAATCTAAATACTGTAGAGTTTCAAGGAACCCACCTTTGATGACATTTTTCCTATTTACATTTTTACAGCCCCAGACCGAATAGGATCATGCAAGATTCTAACATTAAAATCCTCTCAGTTATATAACCAATCTTGTAATATCATCTCAGAGTCATTATGGTCTATATCTTGGTCTAACAATAGAATGTGATTCAATGAAATGGTTGACTTGGGGTCAAGAATGAAAGGTTCAGGAATCAATAATGACTCAGTAATGTGACTTAAATCAAATTTAGGTTCAAGAGTCAATTTTAGTTCAAGAGTTGGCTACAAATCAAAAAAATAAAATTCACATTCTATTTCCATCAATGGAATGTGTCTTTTTAAATCGGTGGTTCATGTTCTAAATTTATAGATACGGGAATCAGTGTTGGCTCAAAATTGGGTGCAAATCGGATAAGGTTACCGGTGTCAATATAGATTCAAAAATTGAAACTGAATCACAAAGTTAGGGATCGGAGTCACTTTCACATTCAAATTCAAATTCATTGAATGGAAAACTTGTCAATTTTTCAAAGGATTGGTATTGATCAAGTTCAAGATATGATAGTGAAATTGAATCTTGGTTTTCAAGATAACATGAATCTTGGGCCAGTTCAATAGGGTTAGAGATAGCAGAATTGGTCAAATATTGATAAGGGAGAGTTTCTTCTTCCCTATAAATGTTGGTCAATTGACTAATTTTTACTTCTAACCTATCGATAGATTGGTTACAAGAATTTTAGCATTGAATCATTTATTTCATACTTTTTTCTAAGTCACTAAGTTCTTGTTGTGATGAAACTTGAAAAATTGAGTATGGATCATGGATTTGAAAATTTTGATGGGATTGTGAGTCTTTCGGATTTTGAACTCATCGCTCAGACTCATGAAAGGCTTCTAGAATCTTTTCATTTTTTGACAAAATTAAGGCTTCCATCCTCTTTTCGAAATCAGATTTTTCTTTTATTGGTTGTTTTAGAAAAGAAGTATATGGAGCTGAATGTTGGTAAGGTGGTTGATCATTTGACTCGGGGTAATTGTATCCCGACTGACTCGGTGAAGAGTGTGATGATTACTCTAATCTTGTTCATTATTTTGGGGTTGGGACATATATTGATTTAGATAAAACCAATCCGATATGTTTAGTAGTTCGAGTTGGTGATATTTGAGTTAAAAGAGGTAGGGGTGAAATATGGATTACTATTAAAGTTGAAAATTTGTGGTTATAATCCATTTCACATAAAATGGCAAAAACAAATGAAGTAAAATGAATAAATAAATAAACAAAAAAAAGGAAAAAAATCTAGCCTATGTTGGGGTAGACTTAAAACATAGATGACTCCTAACTGGTTAACTGTCCATGAAAGATGTATTGTAGCAATCTGACCATAAGTTAATCGGCCAGATATGGTCAAGACCAGTGAGAGGTATCCGTGCTTGAGTAACGGACCTAATTATGTAAAACTACTGTTCTTTAAGGTTCACCTCTCAGTCCCCAACCTTTGGCACCGATTTAGCTAAAGTCAAACTCTAACAACTTCCTCCTTAGGTCGATCTCTTAATGAGTCCGAGATATTCCTAGGGCCATCGTCTACTCAGTTTTAAGATAGGATTGGGTTAGTGATTAATGAGATGGCTTTCAGGCTAAGGAATGATAATAGCTTTCCCACCTTATCTTGTTTATAGGACAAGCACTTAATTCTTTTAGTGCAACATGTACATGTTGTTGGCCCAAAGGCCTTCCACTCTAGTTTTGATGATGATCAACTCATGTAGTTATGTTTACTAATTTTCTTGTGTTTTTAAGTTTCAGATCATTAGCAAGATATTAGTTTGGGAGATAGCTTCAACAAGGTGTTTGGAAGCTTATCATGGTGATTCCGGTGCCAAAGCTTCAAGATTATACCTTTGCACTTGGAAGATCACGGTTTGGGAGCTAGTCTACTTGAAGATAGAAGATCTACAAGCAAGACTTAGGTATCCTAATTTAGATAGTGTTTTAGATCCATTTGTAAAGCTTAGTTTAGTGGATATGCTCAAGTGCACAAAACACACACGATTTATGATTTGTTTTTGGTTTTTATGAATAGTTGATCAAAACAAGTTTACATATGGTATATGTATAGTAGATGTTTTCTATTTATACATACATGCTTTAACTTGGTAAACAAACTTATTTTGATATCCCTATTCATGTTTTGAAAAATCAAGTTTGACAAAATACAGGTTTTGTTTTTGATAAAATTTGCAAGACTCTAAAATGAATTGATATGTTGATATATTGTCTTGAAATTTCTATCACAGGTTTATGTTTCAATATAAAATGACAAAACAATTTTTATGGAATTTTCAGAAAAGATAAAAGATTTTTATAAAATATTTTTTCCAAAAATTCTGACCTGATTTGTGCTGACAGGCTGGTCGGTCGACCGTGTCGGTCGACCGCACCAAGGGGCCGGTCGACCGACCCGGTCGACCGACGTGCACAGACGTGCACGTCTGTTAGGCACAGATCCGGTCGACCGGGTCGGTCGACCGAAGTGAGAGTTCTGCTCACTGGAAATTTCGGTCGACCGGGCCGGTCGACCGATAGTGCCCAACGGTCATATTTCTGACCGTTGGCGGTCGACCGGGCCGGTCGACCGGTGGCTGTCAGAATTGCCACATCAGCCTAACGGCTAGTTTTCTTTTTTGGCCTATATAAACCCCATTCCTTTGGGATTTTGGCCAAGGTTTTTAAGAGGAAAAATTCTGGTTTTCAGTAGAGTTTAAAAGAGTTTTTTAAAAAGAGTTTTTGTGCTTTAAACTTCTAATCTTTATTGTTTTGGGTTTTTGGAAAAATCAAAGAAATAGGAATTTGGGATATTTGTATTGGTTTTCATTCTCCATCTTTTACAAGAATTTCCCAAGTGTTTTCTTTGTTGCTTGTTTTCCAAAAACACCTAGTTTCCACTTGAGCTATATCTTCTATCCTAAGTTATTAGGATCTTTGTTTTGTGTGGAAAAAGAAAAGAGAAAAAGAAAGAAAAGAGAAGTTTGTGGTTGTGGAACCACTTGTTGTAAACCCTCCTTGCTTTTGTGAATCCCTCTTCGGTAGAGGTGATCGGAGTGGTATTGTGATTGGTTTGTGAGCCTCTTAGGTAGAGGTGGTTGTTGTATTTGGCTACGGGCCGTATCCCTCTTCGGTAGAGGTGGATTGTGGTTGTATAGCCTCGGTGGCTTTGTACGGTTGAGAGAGGAGTTTGGTACTCCTATAGTGGATTGGGAAATCCTACACGGTGGTGTAGGCGGGGATGTAGAGCTAGGGGCTCGAACCTCGTATCAAATCTTTGTGTTTGCGATTGTCCAATTTCTCTCAACTCTAATCTCTTTACATTTGTGCAAGCATCTTTCATTCATAGCATCATATATACTTGCTTGTGTTGAGCATTGTTTCATATTGCCTTGCATATATTTCATATTGCAATTCATCTATATTTGCTTGGCTTGATTGTGTGTGCACATATCCTTGGTTGCTTGGATTGCTTGTGTGTGTGTGCCTAATTTATACTCATATCCAACAAGAGCTTCACATAGCGCCTCAACCCATTTCAAGGGGAATCAAGAGGAGTTAGTCCAGAGCCTCGAAAGGGGAATTCGGCTACACTTGTTGAATTGTATAAGTTTGTTGCACATTTGCATTAGCTTCCGCATTTAGCGCACTTAGTTTGCATTTAGTCACTAGATTAGCACTTACACCTATTCACCCCCCTCTAGGTGTATTTTCAATTGGTATCAGAGCTAGTGCTCCTGATATTAGGCTTAACATCCTAGGAGAGAGATCCATTTGCTTGCTAATCTTGTTTGCATAATATTTGTTTGCATACATTTAGTTTGGACCCATGGACTTCATGACCCCACCTAGCTTTGACCCTTCCAACATTGATATTTGGAAGCATAGGATGTCCATGTACTTGAAAACCCTAGGCATACATGCTTATCTTGCCGCTACCAAGAAATGCTATCTTGGTAATGGTGATCATATAGGGGCCAATGCTCTAGCCCTTGAGGCTATTAGAAACACTTTGCCTAAAGATTATCTTTTACATGTTTCTAATCTTGATTCCGCTTTTGTAGTGTGGAACAAGTTGACAACCACAACCAACACCTCCGAGCTTCAAGTGCAAATCCAAAGGAAGAGGAATCTAGTGGAGAGTCCGAGTCACAATGCTTCATGGTCCAAGGGAATGACTCCCTTGAGGTACAATCGGAACCCCACTTAGATAGCAATGTTGATTGTTCTAGTTCTTCACATGATGATATTGTTGATCCCCATGCTTTGAATGAAGAACTATCTATTGTTTGTGAAAAACTAATTGAAAAATATAAGATTTTGAAAAAGAAAAGTCTAGAAATTGAAAAAGAAAATAAGGTTTTGCATTCTAGACTTGATGATGTTTTGCAAGAAAAGGTTGAGGTTTCTAATGAAAGGGACTCATTGAAATCTCAACTTGATCTTGCACTTAAAGAAAATAACTTTTTGAAAAATAAAAATGATTGCCATGTTCTTTTGAAGAAAAATGAAACGTTAACTTCAAAAGTTGAATGTGTTTTAAAAGAAAATGATTCTTTGAAAAGAGAAATTGAGTTCATTTCGAAAGAATTAGAAATTTGTTTGAATAAGAATAATTCTTTGAAAAATGATATGTCTTCTCATGTTTGCCATGCTAGGGTAGTATCACACACTTCACCTATTGCATGCCACACCTCTTCTTCTATCAACAATGATATATCCATGCTTAAGAAGAAGGTAGATTGTTTGGGCTTCACTATGAGTCAATGTGCCATGAACCATACACGGTTGGAAACTTTGCTTCGAAAGAAACAAGTTCCATCTTTTATGCATGCACACCCTCCACGCATACACATGCTCCTCACGGACACCATCACTCGTATGCTCATGTGTACACTTGTACACATTGTGGTCGAAAAGGCCATCTAGCTAAATTTTGCTTTGATAGACTACATACTACAAATTTAGCTAAGAAATTTGTTTGGGTTAGAGAAGTACTAACCCCCATGGACCCAAAAGAGTATGGGTACCAAAGACCACCCCTCCTTTTGTTTATGATGTAGGTGTGGGCTCTCACATGACGTGAGAGTGTTGACACCTTGGAGTGGATGCGTTCCGGACTTAAAGGAAATTATATGGATGCATCACTTTCAAGGGAAGAGTTGGTGGGAGGACCACCTTATTTTGGAGAATTAGAGAAGTGCCCTCATCGGTTTTGGTATAAATCTCTAACTCTCATATTATTTGTTTACATGCTTTTATGATTCATTATTTATAGCATGTCTCATTTGTTTAAGCATATTTTTGATGTCTTTGGATTAGTGTGTAAATTCCATGATTATTAGATCCATGACATACATGTATAGTATTTGAGACACACATGCTTATTTGATTCATATTTAGTGTTCTCACCGTTTGTTTAGCTATAATGTACATCATGAATCTAATACATGTGTATTTGACATATTAATCATGTTTTAGTTTTATCATGATGATTTTTAGCTTGGTTTTGTACTTCATGTGGTATAAACTAGTTTAGATGTAGATATTATCAAAACTTGCATATATACATGTACACATAGTGAGAACAAATTGACTTATATATGTTTTGTACCTCATGCTCATTTGTACCCACTATATGCACTTGTATAAGCTAGTTTTGAGGATTCTTCCATTTAAACTTGTCATACCTATTTTCTTGATTTTACTTCATGTATATGTATTTTTGAATTCAAAACTAATAAATATACATGTATACCCATCGAGTCTTTTGCCTTCATGCAATTACTTTTAAATAGACTCGTTTATGATTGGGATATGTATGTACATTGTTAGATTTGGATGAATCATACATATACCTAGAAGTTGTGTTACAAATAAAAGAATTTTGATGAATTCGTGTGAGTTTCGGTTTAGCAAAATGATATTCGTGTTTGTCTTGTGCTTAATGATTTGATTACTTGTTTAGATGTTAGTTTTCATTAAGACTAGGTATATATTTGTACATATAGTGGGACACAAATAAATCTATATATGTTTTGGGTTGAATGCTTATTTGTTCCCAGTAGATGTGTGAATATAGTCTAGTTTTGATGATTCATACATTTTAGACTTGTATTCTCATTGTTGATTCGTGTTTGTGAGTTTTCCATTTCATGTATATGTTTAGCTTGCCAAACCTTAAGAAATACATGTACACCCCTTGAGTCATTTGCCTTTCATGCAAATATCTATTATGGACTCAAAAGTGTGTTTAGGGATATGTATGTATACTTCTTGTTTGTCAAGTCATACATATACCTTGAAAAATAAATATTTTTTATGATTTCTTGTTTTAAGGAATATTTGAACTTAATGACAAATTTCATGATTGTGATCTCCACACTTTACTTGTACACTCACACCTTCAAATTGGTCATGCCTTGTTTTCATGAGACCTTTTTATACTTAATTGAATAGAGTGTTGATTATCATGTGGATTTCATTTTTATGAAAAATGATTTGTATTTATTCCTTACTTGAAGGATTTCGTACTAGTTAACAAAACTATTCATTTTAACTAGTTCGTATTCTTCGCTTTGATAATATGAGATATACACTTGACCCTATTCTTTAAATTGGTATCTTTGAACACTTTCAATTGTATCAATTTTTGATCCTTCTGGTATACTCATATATGTTTTATGTATGTATGTATGCTTTCTATCCTATGGTATCATTTCAATTGGTATCTATTACTCTCATACATATATATCTTAATGCTAAGCTTGAAAATTTTTCAAATGGTTGATTTGTTTTTTCAATTGGTATCTTAACAAGCTTATGCATATGTTTTGTTGGTATTTCATAAAGGGGGAGAAAATTTGTTGTTGTCTTTCAATTGGTATTTGATTCCCACTCCCTTGCTTTATGTTAAAATATAGTTTCAAATTGGTATCATGTGTTTAAAAGAACATATTTCTCTTAATGATATCAAGATGTTTATGTTGAGTGTTTTTAATTGGTATCTCAAAATTTTGTTTAAGAAAATATATACTTTTGATTTACATTGCTATATGTTTTACTTCAATTGGTATCAATATGCACTTTATTGTCATATCTTGAATTGGTGTCATTGTTGTTATGAATGTTTGGATTACCCCTTCTTGATCTTTTTGTTTTTGACAAAAAGGGGGAGAAAATATTGTTTTTATGATTTTAACCCTTTGTTGGTTCCTTGATTAGGACAAAAAGGGGGAGAAGACTTTGGTTGTTTTGTAACTTATATGCATGTCTTTGTATGCATGTATTTGCTTTAAGAATTAAAAAAATGTTTGATTTTGCTATTTACCCCTTTGTTGATGATTGACAAAAAGGGGGAGAAGAATTTGTGTTTATGTTTTTAATATATGCATGACTTCCTTGCTTAATTGGTATATTGTTTAATTGGTATCTTGTTTAAAATGATTGTTTTTATTGATATCTAGAACATTAAGCATTGCATGTTGTTTGGTTAAATTGGTATCTAGAACATAGTTTATGTTGAATATTCCATTAGTATCTAGAGTACCATGTTTATATGCATTGCATATTATTGTTTATTTGTTTATGCATGAGTTAAGGGGGAGCTTCTTTGAAGCTTAACTTTAATCCATGCATATATAACTCCATGAGTTTTGTCATCATCAAAAAGGGGGAGATTGTTGGCCCAAAGGCCTTCCACTCTAGTTTTGATGATGATCAACTCATGTAGTTATGTTTACTAATATTCTGTGTTTCTAAGTTTCAGATCATTAGCAAGATTTTAGTTTGGGAGATAGCTTCAACAAGGTGTTTGGAAGCTTATCATGGTGATTCCGGTGCCAAAGCTTCAAGATTATACCTTTGCACTTGGAAGATCACGGTTTGAGAGCTAGTCTACTTGAAGATAGAAGATCTACAAGCAAGACTTAGGTATCCTAGTTTAGATAGTGTTTTAGATCCATTTGTAAAGCTTAGTTTAGTGGATATGCTCAAGTGCACAAAACACACACGATTTATGATTTGGTTTTTGGTTTTTATGAATAGTTGATCAAAACAAGTTTACATATGGTATATGTATAGTAGATGTTTTCTATTTATACATACATGCTTTAACTTGGTAAACAAACTTATTTTGATATCCCTATTCATGTTTTGGAAAAATCAAGTTTGACAAAATACAGGTTTTGTTTTTGATAAAATTTGCAAGACTCTAAAATGAATTGATATGTTGATATATTGTCTTGAAATTTCTATCACAGGTTTATGTTTCAATATAAAATGACAAAACAATTTTTATGGAATTTTCAGAAAAGATAAAGATTTTTATAAAATATTTTTTCCAAAAATTCTGACCTGATTTGTGCTGACAGGCTGGTCGGTCGACCGTGTCGGTCGACCGCACCAAGGGGCCGGTCGACCGACCCGGTCGACCGACGTGCACAGACGTGCACGTCTGTTAGGCACAGATCCGGTCGACCGGGTCGGTCGACCGAAGTGAGAGTTCTGCTCACTGGAAATTTCGGTCGACCGGGCCGGTCGACCGATAGTGCCCAACGGTCATATTTCTGACCGTTGGCGGTCGACCGGGCCGGTCGACCGGTGGCTGTCAGAATTGCCACATCAGCCTAACGGCTAGTTTTCTGTTTTGGCCTATATAAACCCCATTCCTTTGGGATTTTGGCCAAGGTTTTTAAGAGGAAAAATTCTGGTTTTCAGTAGAGTTTAAAAGAGTTTTTTAAAAGAGTTTTTGTGCTTTAAACTTCTAATCTTTATTGTTTTGGGTTTTTGAAAAAATCAAGAAATAGGAATTTGGGATATTTGTATTGGTTTTCATTCTCCATCTTTTACAAGAATTTCC
Source organism: Agave tequilana (assembly GCA_038442645.1). Classification (NCBI taxonomy): domain Eukaryota; kingdom Viridiplantae; phylum Streptophyta; class Magnoliopsida; order Asparagales; family Asparagaceae; genus Agave; species Agave tequilana. Next base: position 5,064 of record JAVJIF010032473.1, on the reverse strand, counting down.
CAAGTGTTTTCTTTGTTGCTTGTTTTCCAAAAACACCTAGTTTCCACTTGAGCTATATCTTCTATCCTAAGTTATTAGGATCTTTGTTTTGTGTGGAAAAAGAAAAGAGAAAAAGAAAGAAAAGAGAAGTTTGTGGTTGTGGAACCACTTGTTGTAAACCCTCCTTGCTTTTGTGAATCCCTCTTCGGTAGAGGTGATCGGAGTGGTATTGTGATTGGTTTGTGAGCCTCTTAGGTAGAGGTGGTTGTTGTATTTGGCTACGGGCCGTATCCCTCTTCGGTAGAGGTGGATTGTGGTTGTATAGCCTCGGTGGCTTTGTACGGTTGAGAGAGGAGTTTGGTACTCCTATAGTGGATTGGGAAATCCTACACGGTGGTGTAGGCGGGGATGTAGAGCTAGGGGCTCGAACCTCGTATCAAATCTTTGTGTTTGCGATTGTCCAATTTCTCTCAACTCTAATCTCTTTACATTTGTGCAAGCATCTTTCATTCATAGCATCATATATACTTGCTTGTGTTGAGCATTGTTTCATATTGCCTTGCATATATTTCATATTGCAATTCATCTATATTTGCTTGGCTTGATTGTGTGTGCACATATCCTTGGTTGCTTGGATTGCTTGTGTGTGTGTGCCTAATTATACTCATATCCAACAAGAGCTTCACATAGCGCCTCAACCCATTTCAAGGAGAATCAAGAGGAGTTAGTTCAGAGCCTCGAAAGGGGAATTCGGCTACACTTGTTGAATTGTATAAGTTTGTTGCACATTTGCATTAGCTTCCGCATTTAGCGCACTTAGTTTGCATTTAGTCACTAGATTAGCACTTACACCTATTCACCCCCCCTCTAGGTGTATTTCACATGTATATAGCAAAAATACACTTAAGTAACAAATATCACTCAAACGTGTTTCCTATGCTACATGCAATGCAGACGTACTTTTGCTCCAGCACTCTTCAACAGTAATGAAAAAAATTTAACAAAATAGACAAATACCCTAGAGCGCAAAGTCTAAATGTTTTTTCGCTTTTAACAATCCACGGGTTACTGTTTGATTTAATGCAGCGTACACTGTAGGTTAATAGAAAAAAAATAAATATTGCAGAAGACTGAAATTTTCAATTCAAGCAACCTGCAATCAAACAGAATGAGTAATTCACTCTAATTATCAAGCAAACGCGGCTTTGGCCGCGTTTTCATGGCAAAGCAGAGAACTTTTAGGCTCTGCTTTTAAGAGCAGAGCCGCATAGCTTCTTATATGTATCTGTAGCAATTATTTTTCTGAATTTATCCCATGCATACAATAACAGAGGAGAAAAATTATCCAAACTTAAAATGAAACTTACTGTCGCTCCCCAGCAATGGCGTCAAATTTGATCGAGGCTGAACCTGCACAGGAATGTTAAAGTTTAGAATTAAGAATAGAAAGTGTTAGGATACTCAATACTACCGCTATAGCAAGTGGTTATGCGAGTCGTGATTTACAAGGAGGGACTGCGATAGAAGCGTTAAGTAAGTCTTTCTAAGTTATTAAGACCGATTAAAACTTTTGCTTAGTTTTAAAGAAATAAAAGTGTTAAGAGTTTAGTTAGAAGAAGAAGATGATAGAAGAAGAAGAAGATGGTGTTAATGTTCAAATTAAAAGGAGAACTAAGTTAAAAGAAAGAATGAAAAGAGTATTTATAAACTAATAAATAAAGAAAGAAAAACTAAAAAATACTTACCTCCTTGAAGCTTGCGTTATCTCGGATCCGTATCGACGACTTAGGATCTTCTCCATTCATAATCGGTCTATCAAATGAAAGTGTAAACAGAAAATACTATCTATTATATACTTAGAATAAATATCCATCACTATAAGCCATCAGTGGTACTTACAAGAGTAAGACAGATTCGAGGCTATCGATTCATGTGGATAAAACAATCAAGCAAGGAAGAAAATGTAAAGAAGAAGAAAATTAAACTTTTGATTCGATTGAAAAACAATAAAAGAAAGTAAAGAAAATTACATCGGTGTCACTTCTCTCTCTCTCTCTCTCTCTCTCTCTCTCTCTAACATGAATATCTTCTCTAATCTAAGTTTACATAAAAACAGAAAAATTGCATAAATGAAAATAAAACCTAAGTTAAAACTAAAGTAAAAGCCTAATCTAAACTCTCTGCTGGAGTGGTGCACATCTGCCTCTGAATTTTAGTATTTATAAGAAAAATGAACTGGGGAAGAGCATACGAAGATAGAGAGAGCAAGCGCTCTCCCAACAAACCGCGAATCTGCGGTCAGGATATGGCCATTGGGCTAGATCCGGGAGGCTCTGGATCGTTGCTCTCAGATACGCTGTGATCTTCTGTTAGAATTGCTTTTATCTCTCTGGATTTGTGATTATCCCTGTGCTTCTTTAAACTAACCAAATAAATCCATTAATCCAGATTAATTAGGATAAATTGTCCATTTCTCCTCTTTCTCTATTAATTATCCTGCATATCATTAGACATTAAAATAGATTAAATAGCAGAGTATTATTACAAAATAAATGTGAAAATGTGACAATAAATAATACAATATTAGTGATCATTCAAAGCCCCCAGTGCCTTTAATTCAAGCACCACGACAGTACTACTTGCCCATCTGAGCCTGCAAAAGGATTTGAATCCACAAGGACAACATTTGTTGATAACTTTTTCTTATGAGCTACAGAGCTAAACTCAACAGATTCTGTGGCAAGCGATTGAGTGCTTCTCCATATCTTCACTTGCAATCACAATCTCTACCTGAATTTCTACCTCATCTATCTGAATTTCCATCTCATCCTTTGATGACTCAGAGAATCGCGACCCCAGCACTTGTAGTATTTTCAAGTCTATCATCCCCGCTGATCCTTGAAAGACAACCGATTTGGTGATATCTGCTAACGCCGCCCACTTGATCAATCCCAAATTTGTTGGTGCCGATAGCTCGGTATTATCCACAACGGTAGCACCTGGTACCGTGATAGGAAATGCCCCCCCACGACTTCCTTTTGCCTATCTTGATGATCTAGACTACCTTTTGGTGCATTAGGCCCCGCCGAGGCCTCCGTTGTAGAAACCTGTTGTTCGATCCCACAGGGGCGGACCTATTGGCTGGCTGGGCTGGGCTACAGCCCGGCCCGTTTTCCATTTATTTCTTAAATCTTTTTTTTCCCTCATATATTGCCTTAAATCTTTTTCTATTTTAGTTTCTTTTTGCAAATTTATTTCTGGTTCTACCCTGATTTAGTGGAAAATATTGTTTTATTCTTTTGTTAAATTCATATAATTCATAAACATAAGTTATAAAAAATTGCAGCCCACCTCAAAATTATTTCTGGTTCCGCTTCTGGATCCGAATGCTCAACGGTTCAACACTAGAGCCAAAGTTTGTATTACCACCTACAAGTAGCACGACCTAAGGACATTTGTGAGTCGAACATGAGTTAACTATGCCCTCGCTGAGGCCTCCAATAGGAGAGGCACTCTCTACCTCCTTACTAGATTGTGGATCAAGGAAAGGACAACAGTTTTCAGAATGACCAATCCTGCCACATCCGAAGCACAATATCGGAATATTCTCATACACAACTAGCTGCCTGAACCCTCTTGTGCCTTCATCGATGCCAGTGCCAAGAATAAGAGGCTTGCTGATACCAATTTGAACACAGAACCCTCGCAAAGCATCCTTTCGATATAGATTCTGTTTGCTTATCCACAACCAGTGGCCTTCCAGCCTTGGCAGAAATATTGAGTGTTGTTTTATTCCAATACTCTTGTGGTAATTTGGGTGATCTCATCCCCAGATATTTAACTTCGAGGTCGTACCTTCTTCAGGGATGAATCCTTCTTCCAATGTTCCATCGCTAGCACATGTCTTGCGACCACCCAGGGACCGTTCGCCCACACAACTTCTAGATCATCCGGTTTAAACTTTAAGATGTAGTAACCTTTAGCTACTGTTAATGAGTTGGAAGCCTGCAGTGAGTTCCATTTATACTGGAGCGCTTTGACAAGGAAGCCAGTAGTAATCCTACCACCCATGAATTTCCCAATCAAGGCGGTTTCCCACGGCTTGCGAAATTCAGAAAATTCTTCTTCTCAGAAAATAACTTCGCCTGGAAAGGACGAGTTCATCACCTCGATAATCTACATCTCTACCTCTGAGGACTCCCATGGAACAAGAACAGACATGAGGATGAGGATGATGGATGCATTGATCACTGCGTTAGAATAGGCTGGCACTCGTCAGTGTATTTCTTGGTCGACGGTGTCCTCGCGGAGAGGGGTTCCCTTGGCCCTATCTGTTGAGATTTGGGTCGAACAAATAGTCCCACATCGGCTAGACGTGAGGATGGTGTTGGGTTCATAAGGATTTGGGTAACTCCACCTAACAGGCTAGTCTTTTGGGATGGTGGCCCGAGTAGCTATGCCCCGCAAAGGCGCAATAGGCCTGTCCACCTCACTGGCGTGTCGTGTGTGGGTGATGTTCGACCATGTAGATCCCCCAATGGCGCAAAGGCGCAATAGGCCTGTCCACCTCACTGGCGCAAAAGGCCCCTATGGAGTGCATTTGATCTTCCAGTGCGTGTGGAGTGCATTTGATCTTCCAGTGCGAAGATTGTTGAGATTTGACAGGCTAGTCTTTTTGGGATGGTGCCGCCCGAGTCCTTCACTATCAGAGAGGTCTGCCATGCCCGAGCCAGAATCACCAGATGTTTTGTTAGACCACAACGAGTAATGTCAATGGACGGCGAGAAACCAGAACCCTTCCTTACAGTAGGGATCCTAGGACAGGCGATCAAGGATTGGCAGAGGTTACCACCTCCTAAAACATAATGAGTTTACTCAAAATCAATTTTTCTTTCATGAACACATCTCATCTGGACCCCTTAATTATCAAATTTCTCATCTAAACTATTCAATTTGAAATAAAAGAATAATCAATCAGACAAGTGATATAGTGCAGAAATCTTGAAGAAATTTTTAATTATTAATAACTTCATAAGAAGAAATGTTCTTTTATAAATAATTATTAGTATATATAAGAGCGGAACC